>PVJS01042051.1:0-17683 GCA_004027185.1 Glis glis | reverse complement strand
AAATCGGATGTTCCCCCTAATCTGTGGGAGCTAGATAGAATGGGACTTAGAAGGGACTTAGAAAGGAAGAAGAAGAAATCTTTAGATGAACAAAGAAGGTGACCTAACTGAGGGAGTTGGGAGGGGGGTGGAGGGAAACACACTATAGCACATGATGTACATACCCAAACCTATAAGACTCAATCACTATCCGGAGCATGAAAGGGAGGGAAGGGGGAGGGAATAGGGTGGGATCGGAGGGAGGGCTAAATGTGCAATGTGTGCATGTATGATGTTGATACCCTGACATATATCAAAATGTATAACTACAATGCACCAATAAATGAACATAAAAAAACATTATGTAATAAAGAGGAGCTAGAGATACTCTGGTGGGTGATGAGCCCATAAAAAAGTGAGACATGCCGGGCATGGTGGTCCACACCTTGGGAGGCTAAGACAGGAGGATCGTAGGTTCAAGGACAGTCTCAGAAACTTAGCGAAACCCTGTTTCAAAAGAAAAGGGCTGGGGGTGTAGAAAGCCCCTGGGTTCAATCCCCAGTACCACAAAGAAAAGAGAAACTGTATATTACTAGGAACTATAGAAAGTGTGGGGTGCTTGGAGCTTAAAGTTGAAGGCAGGACTTGGTACACCTTTCTCTTCATTCCCAGGAAACCTGAAAGGAAAAGAGAAGTAAGAACAAAACCAATGACTTCATAAGTTTACTTGAGGCTACTTTCCCCATTGTTGTCTTCTTTGGGGATTTTGGTGATCTGCTTCAGGAGGAGGTGTTTTCAGGTCAAAATGATGCTTGATAGAGGATTAAGAGTGGCTGTGTCCTTGCCCTGTTTAATGTCACTGCTTTCTGTTTTGCTGCAGCTGCTGCCTATCCACACTCTGAGGCTTGGTGTGGAAGTAGATTCCTTTGATGGACACCATTATATCTCTTCAATTGTTCCTGGTGGTCCCGTTGATACACTGAACCTCTTGCAGCCAGAAGATGAGCTTCTTGAGGTAAAGTTTATGGGGGAGGAGAAGTAAAATTTTTAAGTTCTAGGAAAATGTATCCACCGAGTTACAGTGTCACCAATGCCAGCATAATGAGAGCCACTTAGATTAGAAAATACTGACAGCCTGTTGGGTGATGAGGGAAGTTGATACTGTGCTTTCAGTTCATTTTTCCCATCTGCTGAGGCACCTGAGACGTCCTTTTGAACGTTTATCTAAATGATTGACTAAGAAGTTTGATAGCACAATTTGTATTTTTCTTAGCAAAATGCTTCATAAGGATCTAAACCCTGACTCTTGTTTGCAACATATAGTCACATTTATTTGTACATTGTGTTGATGACTTGTGATGAAGAGCAGAGCTGAGTATCTTCAGGGTTATGTACAGTTGCGTTATGTGTAGTTGGTTTTTAGTCCTTGGGGACTCTGTTCTCCACAGGGCAGCCTCCAGTGGCCTTGCTCAGGCCCCAGCCTTTCCTCAGAGCAGTTCTAGAGAACCTTTGGAATGATTTTCTATAAAGTTCTATCACTAACACAACAAACAAGACAGCACTGAAACCCTGCTTTTGCGGAGAAGAGAAAAGGACGCTGACTTCCCCAACTTTATACACTGAATTAGTACTAGAATAATAACTTTAGTTCATGTTTCCTGATTCTTTTTTCATTGGTTTTCAAATGCAACACACTGTCTCCTAAGCCCCTAAACAAGAAATGGAAACAGCCATACAAGAAGACTGCATAGAAGAGGGTTCTTCTGAGAGTCAGAAGCCACAAGTCCTAGGCTGGATTTCATTCAATCAACTTAGCCAATCAATCTCAACCAAGATTAGAATCCCATGGGCCATGATTTTAGAGACTTGTATCTAAAATTTGTTTGCTTAAAGTGAAATGACAAGGTTGGCACATAGGTTTCATGTTGGGTATAACTGCAGTTTATTGATAGTATCTATCCACCTACAGGAGTATGACAAGAATAATTCTGGCTTGAATTTCAAGGTCAGAAGGAAAAGTGGCTTGACTAGTTATCAACTTTTGTCATAAGCAAGGGAAGACAGGGTGTTAGAGTCCTGGTTTAAGATGTGGAAAGTTTTTTTTTCCTTTAACTTACATTAAATTTTAATTGATACATAAAAACATTAAAATTTTACATATTAGTGGTGTAATGTACACATTGTGTAATGTTTAAGTCAGGTTAAACATATCTACCTTCTGAAACATTTATCATTTCTTTATGGTGAAAAGTTGGTTATTTTTTAGAGGTGTTAAAGGGAGTAGTCTTGAACTGTTTATCCTGGATTAATGCCTGAATTTTACTAGATGACTTAATGCTTTCTCTCTGGTGCTGAGATTATGTCTTCCTCTCCTGATTGTCAGGGCATGACGTATAGCTTTGACATGATAATCTGTGCATTAAAGACCATCGTTATCATATTTAGTTATTAGGTATTGAGAAATGAGATATATTTGGGAGATGCAGAGGTATGAGTAAAACCAGTTCACCTTATTGTATGTGGTGATAAAATATACAAAACATAAAATTTACCATTTTAACTTTGTAAGTGTGAAATTCCATGGCATGAAGTGTTAATCACTACTAGTATGTGGTAGGTGCTAAAGAAATATTGGCCGGGTTGGAGTAGAGCAGGTACAGGTGATCCCAGCCATCAACAGAAGGCTCCATGCTTCAGCCAACATTAGAATGCCACAGGCCCACCACAGGGAAATAGAATGTGGGATTCTTTTTTAGGGAGTTAAGTGTGTAATGGGTATTGAATCTGGAGGCATTTTACCTCTGAGCTATACCCCCCATTCCTATTTATTTATTTATTTATTTATTTATTTATTTAGTGGTACCAGGGATTGAACGCACGGGCGTTCTACCTCTGCGCTACACCCCCAGCCCTATTTTTTATACTTTTATTTTGAAACCGGGTCTCATGAAGTTGCGGAGGGCCTCACTAAGTAGAGAGAGAGAGAGAGAGAGAGAGAGAGAGAGAGAGACAGGGGAAGAGAGAGAGAGAGATGGGGGGAGAGAGAGAGAGAGAGAAAGAGAGAGAGAGCTGAGGCTGGCCTCAAACCCGGATCCTCCGGTCTCTGCCTTCCAAAGTACTGGGATTACAAGCGTGCGCCACCACGCCCGGCTTCCTTTTTTATTTTGAAACATGGTCTCACTAAGTTGTTGAGGCTGGCCTTGAGCCTGCGATCCTCCTGTCTCTAGAATGTGGTATTCCAAGGTAGCATGAAGATGTTTTGAATTCTGAAATGTAGCTATCTGGTGAAGGAGCCTGGAGTAAGGAAAGGATCCCAGGTTTGAAAATCAGAACTCTTTTGGTTCTAAATTTGCTGCAGCTTGCCAAATCACTTAACATTTGGCATGTCACTTAACATTTTGGGGGGAATCAATTTCTTCACCAATAAATGCCTACTTCAGTATGTGTCTGTGAGGATCTAACAACATACCATCCATGTAAACTATAGGCCCTTATCTCACTCTGAGGAACTCTGAGGCTTTATCTTACTCTGCTGTGTTATCATGATGACAAAGGAATGTTAACAAGCTTTGTGGGCTGGGCTGGGATGAGGATAGAATATAGTAAGATAGTGGGACAGCACTTGTACAATATTCTGTGCCCTGGAAATGTGCAAATGTGTTCTTTCTAATAAAAATCTGGATAATTGAGACGACAATATTTAAGAGGGTCTCATGTTGAAGGATATTAAGAAATATTGTGAATTCTAAAGTAAAACTTGACTTCTTCCAAGTAACTGAATATAGACATAGAAAGTCTCTGTAAAATTAGCCAAATAAACTCCTGGACTCAAAGTGTGTGTGTGTGTGTGTGTGTGTGTGTGTGTGTGTGTGTATGTAATGTACTCCTTAGAGCTTAAAACCAAAAACACAAATATGCTTTGGGGTTGGAACACTGAGCCAAGTCTCAGCCCAGAACAGCTATTTACAGCAGCCATAAATCCCCTTAGAAAGGAGTGGGTAATGGGAAATGTGACCAATCCCTTTAGCAATAGAGAGCAGTGAGGAGGACTACCAGGCACTGCTATAATAATTGGAGACAATTCAAATGAATAAATAATGAGCTAAATAAATATTTAAAGGTGCTCCAAGATAAAAACCTGAAAAATGACTTTCTAATTTGTTGAAGTGAAGCACAAAATCATACTTGTGTGAGGGTAGAATTTCTGCTTTGATTGTATCTGCTTGCTGTTTTTATTATGGGTTGCTACCCATTCAGTTGACTTTAGAACTTGCTGTGCTGTCATCACTTGGCACTGTGGGTATGGTGTACTAGTGATGGGTGCCTCTCTGCCCCTTTTTGTGTGAAGGTTGACTTGCAGTTCTTACAAAGAAAAGCCTTTGTCTCCTGCTGAACCTGCTGTCCCCTGGACCTCTTCATAGCCATAAAAACTTGTGACGTGGTACTTACTTTTCCAGGAGGGCTAGCTCCCTAAAGTGCATGTGGGTCTCTTTACCCTGTGGTGGTTTCTTTGTAAATAATTAAAAGGCAGGGAGTTGTGTCTGGCCTGATGGCTAAGTGCTGGGTAGGGTACAGGCAAGGGGGTGGTTCCCAGGGAATTGACTCGAGACTCTGCCTCCTGCTGATGGGATGCTGCCAGCAACCCAATGTCCTCATATTCTCTGGTGCGATGACAGATGTGTGGAAAGACTGCTCCCAGGAAAGTCAGCTCTGCCAGTTATCTGAACTATTAACACTATACCTGTCAGAAATTAATGCCTGACTAGAAATATCATTGAAACTAATAATACTGTTCACCTGTCCCACAAAGGTAGGAGTCAGATATAAAAAGATTATTGTTGTCTGGACTGTGTCCATGTCTCAGCTTTTAGTGACCAGTAGTCAGAACTGAGAGAACTCTTTGAGCTAAAGTCATATACATGAAAGATTATAGTAGATTTAATTTTTCTAAATTTTTGGTGCAAAATATTACTATGATTGTTATTGTTATGCACCAAAATAATATGAAACATGGATAATTTTTGATGGTAAGGATTGACCATAAATAAGGAATAATTATCTCTTTTTTTAAATGTATGGAACACTTACGTTAAATAACTTGGAAACTGATACACTTCCTATATTCACATGTTAGCTACATCCACAAAACTTACTAGAGTGGAACTGTTGCACGTTATGCAACTTTCTTTCCTATAGAACTGACTTTTCTAGGGTGGTATTCTGAGTGTATGGGATGTGAAAGAATATTGTGAACTAATTTTAGGTTTTGATGGTCAAGTATCCTAGATTTCGTCACTACACCTTATAAGGTGAGCAGTTTTTAACAGCCTTAAATTTAGTGTTAACATTTATAGTGATGTTCTTAATAGTTTTACAAATGAAAATGCAAAAGGAAATGGTCCTAAGAAGGTCGTAAGTCATATTTAGGACACCGAAGGAGAGATGGGTAAACCAGGCATGGTGGCGTACTCCCATAATCCCAGTACTTGGGAAATATAGGAGGATTGCAGATTTGAGGCCAGCATGCACTAACTTGGTGAGACCATATGTCAAAACAAAATAAAAATAGGAGTGGTGGTATAGTTCAGAGTTAAATTCTCAGTACCTGGGGTCAATTCCCTGTACCACTACTAAAAAAAAAAAAAAAAAAAAAAAAAATGAGTGAGAGATGGGAAGAAGTAGGTGAGGGATACAATACTCCAAACCATAGATATGTGAAAAATTAGGTAGATCACTTACCACGTAACAGTTGTACTCTGTACACATTTCATACTTTATTCACCCTAGGATAGTAAAGATTTAGCCTTAATTTTGGCAAATAGGATTCCTAACATTTTTAGTTACTACCAAAATAATATGACTACATTTAGGCCTTTGTTTACAGGAGAATAAAATGATGTCCTATTTTGATTTTGGTAGATAGATGTAAACAAGACATTTCATTTGCTAACTTAGCCCTTGTCTTTTAGGTCAATGGTGTGCAACTTTATGGAAAATCTCGCCGAGAAGCAGTCTCCTTTCTTAAAGAAGTGCCGCCCCCTTTTACCTTGGTTTGCTGTCGACGTCTGTTTGATGACGAGGCCTCTGTAGATGAACCAAGGACCACTGAAACCTCTCTTCCCGAGATGGAGGTACTAAGTGAGGTACTGAGGTTCCCATAGGCATAACCACTCATCAAGGATACCCCAAAGAATGTATTGCCATATGAAGAGAGGGGCACCTACTCAGTTCCACTCTGTTATTTGACTGAGGCAACAGTGCCTAACTGTTACTTTTCATTTAACATCCTAAAACTCTTTTCCTCAAAATTATGGTAACATTGATGTGCATGCATTTGTATTTTAGTAATTGCCTGGACTCATTGGTTTTGGCTTCTGGTTCAACTCAGTTCATCTTAATAAGGTTAAGATTTTGGTGAATGTTGAATATTTAATGGTCTTTCCCATCTTAGTATCTTAAAAATAAGAAGATCAGTATCAGTTTTGAAGTAAGTCTAGAAGTTGCCATAAAAGCCTTTAGAAGATCAGACAATGAAATAACGCTCCTCTGTTGTTGGAACTCTTTCTAAGAGCATTGTAATTTTGCAGAGTTTTGAGCACATGCTTTGCCCTCAGAAGTCCTCTGCAACCTCATCTTTTATGTCACTTTCCCTCCTTTCCAGACTCTCTTAGGTTATAAGTCCATTCACACCAGTGTAGATATGTGGGCTTTCCTTTTTACTTGCCTAAGATCTGGTTTTCATATTACATGGACCCTAATCCTGCCTCTACCACTGAATATGTGTGAATCTTGGGGCAAATAACCTTGCTTTCTGCACATATTCTTCCTGTGAAAAAAATGGTGCTACGTGTGGCACTTCCACACCTCATGAGTTTATGTGAGAAGGAAATAAAGTAGTAGGTGCAAAGTTCTTAGTATGACTTCTTCCTTGCACAGGGAGAGTGCCCCGTAAAAGTTAGTGATAGCTGTTCCTGCCTCCACCTGTCTTTGTCTTCTAATTTCCTAAAGTACATAAGAATTCAGCAGTAACTTATAGTCACAGATCCTTTAGCATGTGTTAATCTCATTATTCCAAGAAGACTGTCAGCTCCCTGTGGGTAGAGACCGTCTCTAAATTATTTTCTCGTAGTGATTTTATTCTATTCTGGGCAAGTAAGAGGGTCTTGGTAATTTTTTTTTTTTGATTATTGATTGACAATCTTTTTTTAATGTTTATCTTTTATAAAAAATTTTTCAAGGAGGGGACTCAAGTGCCAAGCTTTCGTGACTTTTGCTATCCTTACTGAAATGAAATGTGGGTAGTGGCTTCCCTTTGAAGGTTGATAGGAGTGCCTTTAATCTAATCCTACAGGGTGTGTAAATCACTAGCCCAGCGTGCTGACTCTGTACTCGCATCTGTCATGCTGAACCACAATGGGTGAACAGCAGCTTGGATCATGCCAAGTGTCAGCCTTGCTGCCCATTAGTTGATTGCTCTCCATTGTGTAAATAGAAGAGTTATGCAGAATTGATTATATTGAAGTGACATATTTCAGATTGAAACATAATACATATATACCGGGGATGTCCTGAAATTTCTTCAAACATGTGTTTTATAATTGTATGTGGTTTCTTAAAGTCCTGGCTCTCTTTCCCATCTGTCTCTTTTTTCATTTACTCTGATACTATCTTATATTCTTAAACTCTATCTGGTTGGGTGACTCAGCCAAAATTCTATACTCCTTAACCAGTGAGGGTATTAAATGCCCCAGTAAGATATCAATCATATTGTATTTACCATCAGAACTATAATTTTTATTGGAAGATATAAGTGTTTTAAGTGTATCACTAACTCACATCAAGCTAAAATATACAGAAGTTATTGATCCAGAACATTCCCACCGATTTCAGGTTTTGTAATCAAGAACCAAGAAATTGTTCCTGTGTTTACATTCAGTCCACCATAGGTTGGGTATTGATCTTCCATATCCTATGAGCAACCATTGCAGTACTAGCTATGGTGCCTTACTCTTCCAAATTACAGCGGTTTTCCCCTACTATAGGGTTGATTCCATCAAAATATTTTAATTAATTTACTTATTTGTTTATTTACGGCACTGGGGATTGAACCCAGGGCTCTCTACCACTGAGCTACATCCCAGTCCTTTTTATTTTTTATTTTGAGACAGGATCTTGCTAAGTTGCCCTGCCTGATCTTGAATTTGTGATCCTCTTGCCTTAGGCTCCCAAATAGCTGGCATTATAGGCATGCATCACCACATCTGGCTCTATTAAATGAATTTTCATGTATGAATCACTATGCTATATTTATAGGAATAATACATTTTCATTTTATTTACCGTGATCACCCACAATGTTAAGAAGTCTGCTTTTAAAACTTGTTACTTAGTCTTTAGCTTTATTAAGAAGTGATTTTAAGAGAAACACACTCAATAGTAGATGATTCTTTAATGCATTGGACAGATAGTACTTACATGAGGCTGGCAGTGAAAGGGTTGCATGAATAACCATGGTCAACTCGGCAGTATCCCTCACAGAGCATCCATTCTAGCCTAGGAGCCAGGCATTTTGTTGCTAGGGTTATAGAGAAAAAGAAGGCAATTTTTGAGTTTCATATAGAAGTTCAGAGTTTTGGGGGAAGATAAATTGGGTAAAAACAGTACAATGCTATAAATAGTATAAAAAATAAGGATTTTGAAGCAGCCATTGTCCTTTTGCATAGTGAACTCATTGGTCATCTCAGTTCCTGGATTTCCACATAACATTAACTATTCTCCCTGAAAGGACAGGGAATCTGGAATAGGGGGACTTTGGGTGTGAAGTCAGGAAAAGTAGCCAAGGACCTGTGTGCTAGGCAGTTTTGTTGACCTTTCCCCCAAGATCAGATTTTCATTATTTCAACTCACTGATGGTGTTAACTTTCCATCACTATGTCAGAATAGCTGAGGAAAATGACTTAAAGGATGAAAAACTTCTTTTGTCCTATGGTTTCAGCCCATGGTCGGCTGGCTCTATTGCTTCAGGATGGGGTGGGGCAGACCATCATGGAGGAAGGGTGTGGTGGAGCAAAGCTGCTCACCTCATGGTGACTGGGAAGTAGAAGAGGGAGAGGCACCAAGGACAAGATATGCCCTTCTAGGGCATGCCCCAGTGACCCACTTCCTTCATCTAGGATCTACCTCCTGTAGTTTCCACTACCTTCTAATAATGCCATCAGATTATGAATCTGCTAATGGGTGAATCCACTGATGAGGTCAGAGCCCTCGGGATCCAATCACTTCCCCAGAGACCCACCTCTGGACACAGCTGCATTGGGACCAAGCCTTCAGCACAGGAGTTCTTGGGGGACATTCCAGGTCCAAGTTTTAACAGTGATTTTCTTTTAACCTATATTTAGAATAACACAACACCCAAGAACTTGGATTTTTTTTCACCTTATTTTTCTATGAATTTTTTTTCTTGAAAACTTCTAGAAGCCAACAGAAGTGGTTTCTCTGTGTCCTGCTCTGGCCTGTCTCTGTGTTGGCAACTTTCTGTCTCTCACTATAATTATGAATCCAGGTATTGCTTTTTAAATATCTCATATACTTCTACTTTATGTGATGTTTTCAGTTTTACTTAAATTGCATATTTTTCCTTTTATGCTTCTAATGGGATGAGAGAACTCATTGAAGTATAAGAGGTCAGTGTTAATAATTTCAATGACACATGTACTTTACATTTTAAAAAATACTGTATGAAGAATCCACATGCTTTAAATGCTTGAATTTTTATGAAGATCTTATCCTAGATTGTGTGTGCTACAGTGCATGCCCCTTTTAAAAAGATCAAAAGGAAAAACTACGCATGCCAAAGAGAATTCCCAGTCTGAAAAGAAGCTGTGAGATTACTGATATGTTCATTCTTTTCAGAATAGAAAGGACAGTGTTTTGAAGCATTTATCTTCTTTGATATTTCAGGTTGACCAGAGAATAGATGTCAGTACAGAAGATGATGATGGGGAATTAGCCTTGTGGTCTCCTGAAGTCAAGATCGTTGAGCTTGTAAAAGATCATAAAGGCTTGGGATTCAGCATTTTGGATTATCAGGTATAAGAACCCATATAGAGGTTTTTTTTATTTGGATTTGTTGCTTTGTTTTTGTTTTGTTTGTGGGCTTTTTTTTGTTATTGTTATGATTTGAGTTTTGAACTGACTGGTTGATATTAAAGTTATGTGGAGTAATAATGGTTTAAAGTGCTCATTTTGAGTTAAGCAAAATTGAATCCCCAAAAAGGAATGTAATACTTTCAATTGTTACCTTTAAAATTAGAAATTGTCTTGGTGAATACAATGATGAATGATACAGTAACTGAACAGTATGTTCCCAAGTTTTGCAATCATCACCAACTGTAGAATATGTTCAGCACCCCAATCATTAGCAGTCATTCCCAGTTCTCACTTTTTTTTTGGAGGGGTCGTCTGCAAACTCAACCCAGGGCCTCACACAAGCTAGGGAAGTGCTTGGTCACTGAACTACATCCCTGACCCCACAGTTCTCACTTTTCCCTCCCTCTCCTTCATATCCAAGTTTTTTATAGTTTAAGCAAAAATATTAATTTAAAACTAAATTACTAAAAATATTTTCAGCAAATTTATATATTTATACTAGTATATAACATGTACTAATGTAAGTAAATATCTATGCATTTATATACTTATAATATTCTAGGTATAACGAGGGTGAAGTTACTGATACATGGGGAGGGAGGATGCATAGTGTCTTGATAGGACATCTATATGTTACACCAACTTACCAGTTACTGTCATATTTTTAGAGCTCTGATTATTTGGGAGAATTAAAACTGTTGGCAAGAAACCTTTTCCCTTTTAAGATGAATATTTTAATACTTTAGTGCTGTCTAAATACACTGTGGTTTAATAAAGGAAAGTGTACTCTATCAAAGCACATAAAATGCCAAGTGATATAAAAATCAATTTTTTTAATATAATAAGGCAATCGGGAACAAATTAAAAGAAAAATACTCTGAGCATTATGAAAGAACATTAAATTCTATGTTTTGGCAGTGTGGTTTAAATTTTACTGAAATAGATTATATGTATTTCATCTTTGCTGGCATATTTCTGTGCCAGATAACCCTCTCTGTTATTAGAACTTCTCTCTGGAATATTACTGAATTATGAGTTGTCGATTCCAAATGAATATTTTGGAAAATATTTTTATCAAGAAACCTCAATACTGTAGGATTCTGGAAGTCTACATATTGGTTAATATTAGTGCATATAAAGCAAGTGGCAGGGACTATCTCTTTTTTCCCCCTTCCCATTATAGCCCTATTATCTAGCATATATAGTAGTAGCAGGTGGATAGTAAAGATTTGCAGAATGATAAAGGTTAGGTTAGCCAAAATTAACTGGAATTAAATGAGAAAATTCAATGGGAGTTTGTTAACAATTTTGATAATTGGAGTTTAACTTAGAAAATACCTTTCAGATGCCATCTCAAGATGTTCAGCTACTTTTGCATTATCATAGGAATCTATATATTTGTATTTTTATAATAAATATTTATATTCTAATGGTTACTTGTACTCTCTTAAAGGACGTTATCTGCAAGTTTTATATTTTGAATATTGTAGATGTTAATGCACAGAATTGTTTCAGAACTTAAAAAATAAAACGTCAATAAAGGGTGG
Source organism: Glis glis (assembly GCA_004027185.1). Lineage (NCBI taxonomy): Eukaryota > Metazoa > Chordata > Mammalia > Rodentia > Gliridae > Glis > Glis glis. Next base: position 6,009 of record PVJS01042051.1, on the reverse strand, counting down.
GAAAGAAGCCTTTGATACTCCTTAATAGTTTAATCTTTCATTACAGGAAATCTCTTTATCAGTTCTGAACTTTATGTGTTAAAAAAAAGTATAGTCAGTTCTCATTGTGAGATTTCTTTCTTTCACTATATTCCTATAGGTATGTATTCTAACTTCTATTGCCTTTTGGAATTTTATTTTTATTTGCAAAATTGTAGCATTTCTTTTTCTCTTCATCTTTCTCATAATCATCAGCACACATATGGATATTTGTTTCTGCACAAATTATATAGAATAATTTTGTTGCCAAAAAATATTCTTTTTGCCTCTCTGTTTTTTGGAGAACTGAAAGAAAAATACTTTCCTAAATGTGGAGATTTTTGTTGTTTTGTTTTGTTTTGCTTTGCTAGGCAAGCACTCCCCAGGCCCACTAAATGTTATTTTCTTTTATGTTTTTATTGGTGCATTGTAGTCTCACATCACAATGAGTATCAGTTTGGTGTTAACATACATGCACACAGCTCTTGGTGTCCCTCCCCCCCCCCCGCCTCCCCCCCCACACTAAATGTTATTTTGACTCAAATAAAAGAGCTCAGCTTATTTATTTCTATAGCTAAACCTCAGAAGGAAAAACAATTCAATCTTAAATTGGATGTTTTTCTTAAGTCAACTCTTAAGTGCACTCACAGATTTGTAAAGTACATTTTCCCCATTTATCAGGTATTAAAACTGTTATCTATTATGACACTTAGGTGACAGGTAAACAATTTAAAATTTGGTTTGGGGCAAGTTAATTAATTGATTATACCATCCCTTATTGTAATTAGGTAATAAATTCCAAAGTTCAAAAATATTTTTTGCAAGGCCAGTCAAAGGTTTAGCAAAAGCCACGAGAGGCCGCGTTCCTGGATATTACTGTATTCCACGTGTCCTGTATGAATTTATTAGGTTGCACGTTCCTGCCGTGCCAGGGTTGGCATATTTAGAATAAGAAGTACTGTGGAAACATTTTAGCTACAGGGAGAAAGTATTAGCAGAGTGGGAGAGCATCCACGTTGCTCATTCTCTCCACCATTGAAGAGAGTGGACTTTTGCTTTGGTATATTAATTTCAGTTAGCCACTTTTCTCAAGAATAATACCTTCCTGAAGAGCCTGACAAAATTATGTACATCTGTTTTATTGGTTCTTATGTAGCTTCTCATCTCTAAAATGGAGATTGTAATCAAAGGATTGTGTGGATTAAGTGAATTAATGTGTAAGAAAGTAGGAAATTCATATTATTGTTGAAATGTGTTACTTGCCATCATCCAATTTAGAAAATAAAACAAAAGTTTTTGATACTGCCCTCAAAGATAGTGCTATACCGTAATATGTTTGAACTCTGTTCATTTTTAACTATCTAGTTAGATTAGAACAATTAAATAGAGGCCTTTTTTTTTAGGTGAGTCGAAATTTAATTGTAAAATTGCATTGTAAAATGCAGCCAACTCTTGATGAGCTATATGTGAATTTCCCAATTTTGGATTATTGGCCAGAAGTATGCTTTTTTTTTTTTTGGTACTGGGAATTGAACTCAGGTACATTCTACTTCCGAGCTATACCCCCCAGCCTTTTTCATTTTTTATTTTGAAACAGGGTCTTGCTAGGTTGTTGAGGGCCTCACTAAATTGCTGAGGTGCTATCCTCAACCTGTGATCCTTCTGTTTCAGCCTCCCAAGTACTGGGATTACAAGCGTGTGCCACCACGCCCGGCTATTATCCTCATTTTAGAAGTGAGAAAACAGGCACAGAGAAGTTAAGTAGCTAGTCCAAGTTGACTCAACTAATACATGGTAGAACTAGAATTTGAACTCAAATTCCCGGGTCTTAATGCTTTTAAACATAATACTATATTGCTCTTTTCTTTGCAAGTCATATTTCCATGTGCATTTTATTATAAAGCATCATGATAGCAAACTTATTATAGCAGATCTTCCTGTTTTTCCAGATTGTAAAGAAATTTCCTATCTTAAAGTCTAAGCTGCCAGTTAGTATTCTCATTTTTAGTGCTTATATGAAAGTTTCCTAAGTATTAAAAATTAATTAATATAGTGTGCTCATATGCATTGTGTAAGAGCTAGTATTTATTGTTTCAGAAAAAATAATTACAAATTTAAGAATCCTAAATTAGTGCAAGTAATTTGTTGTGGGTTAACATTCAATAACCAAGCAATTATTAGGTAGTCTCAGAGTCTGTAATTGTTAATTTCTACCAAAAAGCTTGAAAAAAATTTGAACTATATGGATTTTACCTTCAGTTGACCTTATAAATTAAACATGGCAAGTAGATATTTTCTGGTGTTTTGATTTATGTTGAACTTTGAATAACCCCTCATGATTATAATTCACTGGAAATGTTTGACATTAGCCAATTTTTGAACATTAGCCAGGATATTGCCATCCCTGGTACTTTTGAATTTCAGTGATTTAAAAGGTAAAATTTATTAACTAATAATTCTCCTCCCTCCCATATCCAATTCTTCATCTCTCTCCTCTCCTGACTCAATTTTTACCCAAGCAGATATTTTTGAAAGGCTTTGGGTTTGTCTCAGCCACTGAAAAAAGAGATAAAAATAGAAAACACACTAGTACAGTTACTGAGAGATGATTTATATGTAAATATTGTTGGTATTAAAATTTGTTTGAAAGTCCAAAGGATAAATGATAACTCATTAAAAAGAATAGTGGATATATCTCTTTCTGTAAAAATCATCATTAATTTTTCTTAACAGAAGAAATGGGTTATAAATCCAAAAATTGTATGAATATTACAGTATTACTGAGTCCTGGCTATGGTATGCCTTAGTATTTGCAAGGAAAACTTAGTGGGCTATTAACTATTTTAGACCCCTCCCCCCCCTTTTTGTGGTCCTGGGGATTGAACCCAGAGGAATTCTACCTCCAAGCTACATACCCAGCCCTATTTTATTGTTTATTTGGGTCTTGCTAGGTTGCTGAGAGTCTCCCTACTTTGTTGAGGCTGTCCTTGACTTATGATCCTCCTGTCTTAGCCTCCCAAGTACTGGGATTACAGGTGTGTGCCACCCTGCCCAGCCCTATTTCTTTTTAATGACTATGTAGTATTTTATTGTTTATGTATAATAATTTATTTAACCATCCTCCTGTACCCAATTGGTGTACATTTAAATGGGGCTATAGGGGATATCTTTGTCAGGGGATATCTTTATCTCTTGTAAAAAGTGACAATAAATCTTGTGGTCAATTTCTAGAAGAGGAATTATTCATCAAAAGAGCATAATTTTCAACTTTGGCACATTTTTACCAAATTGTTTGAATATAAGTATGAGACAGATATATTCATATCACTTAAAATTGATGCCTTTTTATGTAGAATCGTTTCTTTGTTCAGATGACTCTCCTGGAAATATTGTAAGCAGGTATGTAATTCATGATTTTGCTAATGGTTTTCCGTGATATGGACTGATTAAGTGATGTCAGTATATGACTATCAATTTTGTTTCAACTTTTTCATTGGCAGTAATTCATTTATTGGCCTTTATAAATAAGAAAGTATAAAGTATTTTTATTCACACTGTGATATTAGTGCCCAAAAGTCTTTTCCTATTTCTCCCAACTTTAATCTTGTTTATCAGAAACTTAAAATGGTGTGTGGGGGAGTTAGGACTTTAATTTTGGCAAAGAGATTTGAAATATTGAGTGACTACTGCTGTCAGTCGTTGGTGTTCAGCAGCTCGTGGAAGCCTAATGTCTTTTTATGCTCATCTTAGCTGTTCAGTATACAGAATTCAGGATACAGAATTTGATAGGTGTTGATATAATTTTAACATACAGTAGTACATAGAGTGGGAGCATTAAAAAGTCAGGTATGAAACTATACATTTTTCCAGAATCTAAAATATAGAAGGTAGTCATGTGCTGCAAGTTACAGTTTTGCTTTAATGCTCAAGTGATTTTGTAACATGGCCACTGGTATCTGGTTGTGTGGGTTTTTTTTCTTTATTTTTAATTTTTTTTTCAGAGCTCTTTGGGTCCATGTCACCCATGTAAGATATTGGTACTAAGCAAAATGTACTCCATCTGCTACCCATGGCGGCATTCTTATTCCTGCCCATACATATGTAACTTGCTGTTGAACAGGCCACACAGCTGCATTTAAAGGTCACTTTCTGCTTAACAGAACTTAGGGTAGCTGATAAAGCCTACTTTTTTGCCCATCCCTGATTCCTATCCACGTTTATTTTTATTAACATCAAAGTACTGTAAGCTCCAGTGCCAACCGGGCGCAAGATTTCTTTTCACAGAGGATTTGCTCCCTTTCCCTCTATGGGAAAGTTCTATATCCTCTAAATCATTTTAAGCTGCTTCATTTAAAAAATAATTCTTAGTAGTGTGTTCATGGAGTGGATTGATTGTGGCTACTGGGGAAATTCTCTCATGGCTTAAATATTGCTTTTCAAGCCTGTGAAGTGGGTGAATGAAGGGAGCCCACTCCTGGTGTGTGGAGTTTGTAGTGCGCTCAGGGTGATGACTGACTTCCAAAAACCTCAGTGCAGCAAGACTAAAGGCATCAGGAGACCAGAAGCCACTTAATAAGAGATCAAAGAGGCTGTGTGTATATCAGCTTGAAATCCAGATAGTACAGATCAAAAGCTTGCCTTAGTGAGGCAGCTGCAGGGGGATGAAGTTAGCAGGAGGCCTCAAAGATCTTAAGTCAGGCCTGATGTTGAACTTTGCGGGAATTTCATGGCTCTGGAATACAAATTTGGCAAAAAGTCCCATTCTGTCCAATGGGGGTGAAAAAGAATAGTGAACAAGCAGCAAACGCTTGTCTGCTGGATGGTGCTTTCTCGCAGGGTAGCTTCCCATTTAACAAGTGTGTTTTCACACTGTTTCTGCTCCACCCAGAAGGCATTGCTGAGGAGAGGAGGCCTTTAGTTAATATTTCAGAAATGGACAAACTATAAATATTAGTATTTATGTAGGGACCATGGAAAGCCAAAGTACAGGCATAAAGATGCTCAGATCGACTGCAACACCTGGTGATCACATCCCACCTGTGAATTGCTCAGGATGTTATGGAAGTTAGTGGATATCAGTCTTGCTATGCATCCACGTCTCCCATGTAATAAAAAACCATAACTATTAAAAATAAAAGAGTGGCCGGGAGTGGTGGCGCACACTTGTAATCCCAGTACTTTGGGAGGCGGAGACCGGAGGATCCGGGTTCGTGGCCAGCCTCAGCTACTTAGTGAGGCCCTCTGCAACTTTGTGAGACCCGGTTTCAAAATAAAGTATAAAAAATAGGGCCGGGGGTGTAGCTCGGAGGTAGAATGCCCCTGGGTTCAATTCCTGGTACCACAAAAAAAAAAAAAAAAGAAAAGAGTGGATCTAAAGAAGAAACTCAGTTTCTTCTTCACCATTCTCCTGCCTCCAACTTGGCTGTTTTGGATGTTCCCACTGGATTCTGATGTCATCATTGAGGACCAGAGTAGCAGGTGAACGTCATAGCCCTTCCTAGAGCACAGCAGAATGACTGAAGCAGATCAACAAGCAGGTACTGGGAATCTCTTTTCCCAAGGCTTGGTGGTCAGTACTGCTCTCCCTGTTTGTGGGTGTCATTTGGAGCCAGTGATGATCCAGAGACATCACTTTCCCAGTGAGGACAGGATGTTGTGCTGCCCCCTTCTAGTACCCAAAGTCTACTTTGTTAATGACGCATGAAACGGGATTGGTTACCTAATTCCTACATGCCATTTCTAGGGCTTCAGTTCCCCTCTCATCCCATATCTCTGCATTTAATCTCAATCAGATACTGTATTTACCATACACCACTGTGAATATATGATATGGTTAAGGGCACTAGCATATGCCGGGCGTGGTGGCGCACGCTTGTAATCCCAGTACTTTGGGAGGCGGAGACCAGAGGATCCGGGTTCGCGGCCAGCCTCAGCGTGCTCTCTCTCTCTCTCTCTCTCTCTCTCTCTCTCTCTCTACCTAGTGAGGCCCTC
>PVJS01042050.1:0-17683 GCA_004027185.1 Glis glis | reverse complement strand
CGTAGTTGGTACTTATAACTACCTTCTTCTACTACCCATTCTGTATTTCCTCTACCTTCAGCCAGCACTTCAGCAGGTCTTGGTTCTTTACCCGGAGGGGTGACCCACACCTTCATTCCTGGAGGGTCTGAGACATTTGCCATCCTGTCCGGATTAGGTTGTTGCAGTTGTCCATTAATTTTAATAACAGGACATGGCATTGACCCACAACTCTCAGATTAATGCCACCTCTTATTTATATGTTGTTAATTACATTACTATTTCAGGATTCAGGATTCACATGATCATAGTTTAATAATAAGCCTGCAATGGCTTGTAATCACTTAATCTTTCATATCTGCAAAGCTCTTAAGAGATAGTTTTCTAAACATAGCCTAATCTGACTTTCAGAGAAAGCATTTCAGCAAAAGCTTAGCCCTAGTTGCACAGTGAGAACTCTCCTCTCCTTCCTAACCCTGTCAACCTTCACTCTGACTAGCATCCAGATTAATAGTTATTTAACTGCTGAACAATTATGACAGGTGATTAATTAATCTCAAGGAGCAGCCACTTGTGCTGCTATTAATCAGCCCATCACCAGACAGAAGGAGAAGGAAAGCAATCTGTATTTGTTACAAAATGGGCTAGGCAGGCATTACTCAGGCAATAAGAAAAGGTCATTGTAGAGCGGAAAGCACGATGAGCAGGTTTGTGTGAGATTGATGAGAGAGGATTATTTTCTGTATATATTATGAAGGAAAAAAATTTGTTCAACGCAGTGTGTTGGAAGAAACTTAATGCTTAGAGAATGGATTGCTCCAGATGGGCAAAGTACTTAAAACTTACACCACAGGTATAAACTGATATTTCTGAGTCACAGTGTAAGGTGAGGTGTTGACTATTGCTCTATCAATTCTGAAAATATCATGATAACTGCCATTGTTGCACTGGAAATTATATGAAGAATTCACTTCTACTTAGTGACCCATGCCAGAAACTCACAAGCATCCTTCCATTTCTCATACACCCTTCCTTATTCTCTGCACCATGATTTCAACCTACCCCTTTAACAACACCTGACCATCCTGCTCCACTGTTACTGCCTCCATTATGATGACAAACCTCAGCAACTCGTGTGTGGGCTACCGAGATAAATATCTTTTCCTTGGCCAGTTGTTCACGTGTTCTCCTGGAGTCTTGGTGTTTTGTGTTTTGATTTTACCTAAAATTAAAAATGAATAGTGGCATATTTCTGATTAAATCCATACACGAGATCCTGTCAACATCCTTGTAATGGCCTTTGAGTTTTTCAACATGCAGCATCATGATTCAGAATATTGCTCTAGCTGGGTGTGGTTGCATGTGCCTGTAATTCCAGTACATAAGAGGTTGAGACAGGAGGATCACAAGTCCGAGGCCAGTCTTAGCAACTTAGTGAGATTCTTAGCAACATAGTGAAACCATGCTGGGGTCTCACTAGCTCAGAGGTAGAATGCCCCTGGGTTCAATCCCCAGTATAAAAAAGAGGGGCTGGAGGGTGGGATATCATTCTAAAATCAGACTACTTGGCTTGAATTCTAGTTCTATTTCTTACTAGCTATGCAATATTGAATAAGTTCCAACCTTTAGTTTACTCATCTGTAAAATTGGGAATAATATCCACCTCATGAGGAGCATATGAATTTTAAATGAATTAATAAATATAAAGTGCTCAGAACAGTATGTAGAATACAGTATGTCTTCGACAAGGGTTAGCTATTATTATTTCTAGCCTTGGGCCTAGGTCATTTTTGTAATACACCAAGTGAATCCTCATCCTTATACCTTTTATCCTAGGAAATAACTCATATGCACTTTGACTCCTCTCATCCATTTATGTCAGGAACACACTGTCTTCTTCAATGTTCAGTTTTAGAGGCTCAGTCACCTTCACTAAGATGCCTTTCCTGGCTTTCACCCTGGCCCTGTGGAGATGAATCTCCCCACAACCCTGCCTCCCTTTTGTGTCTCACTGTTCTGTTTCTTTCCCCCCAAAACCTGAAACATTTGATTGCATTTAACATCACTGCTGCTATAAATAGACTTAAGGAGGCTGTCTTTGCTAAAAGTAGTGATCCTTAGACCAGCAAATGCCCAATGGGTAACCATTAGCATTAAACTTTGGCATCTCTGCCTTCGTTTTGTATCTGTCTGCTTTATGTTTTTAAACTTTGTGACCTTCTCAGCTTTGCATGAAGGCATAATAATCATATAAGGAGTGTTTATATAAAAATTGGTAATGGAAGTTTTATTATCCTTAAATTCAATGAACCTATCTTGTCCCCTTTCAAGATGGGGCAAGATTTTCAGGAATGTTTACATCACCCTTTTTCAGACCCCTGGAGTCGTGCCAAGAGGCCCCTAGTTATTGCCCTACACCTTCCAGGAGCAGTAGAGTCTTGAAGATACATCACCCCACTATGAGAATGCCCCTCTAAGCAGGAGCTACTGTCTCACGAGAACTGAATTGCCCCCCCAGGATCCCAGAGCTGATGAATGAACATCCCAAGTAATAAATGGAAATTGTCCCCTCAATCAATAAGGACTTCTTCCAAGTCACCTCCAGAATTGGAACTGAGATATAGTGATTAACCAGACCACAGTATGACCAAGACTGTTTAATTGTGTAAACCTCTTGCCCTCTGCCAAAGGCTTCCTCTATTTTAACCTAAAACCCATGTCAGTACCACAAAGACAGGGCTGAGATATTTTACCTCACTTTGTCTTCCGGATGTGGATATGTCGATTAAAGTTCATTCCCTGCTTTTCACCATTAGCTTTTGTGTTTGTTGTTTGGAGTGAGTGGCCAGACCTGGTTTGTTGGGATCCGTGGAGTCAGGGCTCTGGCCAGAGACTCCAGTTTTTGTTTTTGTTTTTTTGTGGTACCGGGGATTGAACACAGGGGCGTTCTACCTCCGCGCTACGCCCCCGGCCCTATCTTTTATACTTTATTTTGAAACCGTGTCTCACGAAGTTGCGGAGGGCCTCACTAAGGAGAGAGACAAAGAGACAGGGAGAGAGAGAGAATGAGAGAGCTGAGGCTGGACGCGAACCCAGATCCTCCAGTCTCCGCCTCCCAAAGTACTGGGATTACAAGCGTGCGCCACCACGCCCGGCTTCAGAGACTCCAGTAACAATGCTAAAGATTAAATTCCTTGTGGTGTGGAATATTTGTCCCATCTGTATGGCCATGTGCAATCCCTCAGATGCAGCAGGGATTTAATTGATTACTTTTAAATGAATAAATGAATGTGGTAGAAAAAATTGGCCTACCAAGTGTAGATAATGGCCTCATCAAGTAGAATATCTGGAGAAATAATCATACCTTCATAAACTAAAGATGAAGCGGGGATTGATACACTGAGTGCTCCAGAAGCTGAAATGGGTATTAACTCGGGCTTTGATGTAATTGGACCTTGGAGAGACTAGTCTAGATTGGAATAATTAGTGACTTGAGGCAAATCCTTTGAATCACACTGTCTATTAAAATAACCATCATGTGGGGAAAGTGCTAAAAAACTAAAACTAAATAAATGAGGTTTCCTTCTAGCAAATTGTTAGACGATGCTGCTGATGACCAGATTGCCTCTTTATGAGGCTCTTCTGGGGCACCAGGGAATTACCAATGATGTACAGCTGGAGTGTCTTAAGGTTTCCATTTCACCTAACTAAAATATAGAGCTCACTCTGCAGAAATATGACAGTGGAAAAAAAATCTGTGCCTCCTCCTCATCTCTCTTGTTTGAGAACCCTCGCCCAATTGATAAGTAACACCTGTGTGTAAAAAGGCACTTCCACTCCTCATTTTCCATATTAATCATAATTCATACAGCAAGCAGTTGGGGTGTCACAAGAACAAGCTTATGACTTCAGGTGGGTAATAAACAGCAGGGGCAGAAGAACTTTATATGAAAGAGGATGCTATTTTCACATGGTTCAATTTACCCCTCCCTGAGTGCATGGGTTTAACTACACCAGAATGGGTTTTTGCAAAGCACCTGAGGAGGTACTTAAATGTAATTGAACCATGCGCTCCTTTACTGGAGTAGTTAATCAGGTGCAAACTAGGGCAAAGGCCTTTTGGGATTGCTCCCTCTGGGAACTCTGGGTCCTCCTAGGGTCCCATTACCTATCTTAACCCTATTTTTGACTATACAGAGTATTAAAAATTAATGGTAAAATATGTATTTATCGCTAGTATTGAAGTCCCACAGAAATAGCCAAAAGGTTAGATCAATTATTTTCTTTATGTTAAGACTACTTTATAGGGGCCCCCATGTGAATCATTAACCAGAAAGAGAAAAAAAGAAAGAAAAGAAGAAAAGGAAGAAGATAAAATGAGCAAGAAAAAAAATAGACAGAGTCCTGTCTGTATAATAAAAATAAGTAAGCTAGGTGTGGTGGCATGTGCGTATAATCCCGGTACTTGAGAGGATCACAGGTTCGAGGTGAGCATGTGGTAACTTAGCGAGACCCTATTTCAAATTTAAATAAATAAATAAATAAATAAATAGGTCTGTGATGTAACTCAGTGGTAGAATGCTCCTGGGTTCAATCCCCAGTACCCCTATACATACCATAAATACATAAATACATAAACACATAAATAAATATATAAGAAATTGTTCATCAGTGTAGGAGGTTATAACATATCCTTTCTTTCCAGGTACCACCACAAAGTAGGAGAGTAAGATTGGTTTTAGCATTTGCAAATACAATTTGAGTTTTGTTTCACTAGTTTTGTAACCTTGGGCTAATAACTTAGCCTCTCCAAACCTCAGTTACCCTTCTATAAAACAATAATAAAAAAGCTCATCCCACATGGATTGTCACCAACCTCAAATGAGATCCTGTGAAACTTGCTGTATTGCAACATTCTGAATCTTTTAATCCCCTGTTGAGATTTGGTAGAGCTGATTTGGTTGCATTAATCACACTAAGAATGGAAATCTACTTTGTCATGGCTTGATAGGAACAGAGTCTAGGTTAATGATTGCCACTGTTGTACTTCAGATGCACTTAAGCCCAGTGAATGGTTCAGGGAAAATTTTCTTCTCTCATACTTTCCTATTATGGTAAAATAGCAAATATTTTTAGTACCCCAATAGCAATCATAATCAGATAGCTTGTTACATGGCATTATCTGCTCCCCATTTCTCCCTCTCCCATACCTACAGTAGAAGCTTAGTTAATGATGTTCTTTTTTTTTTTTTTGCGGTACCGGGGATTGAACCCAGGACCGTTCTACCTCTGCGCTACACCCCCAGCCCTATTTTTTATACTTTATTTTGAAACCAGGTCTAACAAAGTTGCAGAGGGCCTCACTAAGTAGAGAGGGAGAGGGAGAGAGAGAGAGAGAGAGAGAGAGTGAGCTGAGGCTGGCGGCAAACCCAGATCCTCCGGTCTCCGCCTCCCAAAGTACTGGGATTACAAGCTTGTGCCACCATGCCTGGCGTCGTTAATGATGTTCTAAAACTAGAAAAGTACCCTTTAAAAACCCTTTTATGGCTGGGCATGGTGGTGCACCCTATAATCCTAATACTTGAGAGACTGAGACAGGAAGATTGCAGGTTCAAGGCCAGTGTGCAGTAACTTAGTGAGACCCTGTTTTAAAATAAATTAAAAAGGGCAGGGCTGAGGGTGTATCTCAGAGATAAAGAGCCCCTGGATTCAATCTTCATTAACACACATACACACACACACTGTTGTGTCAGGTACTTTCATATATATATGCAATTTAACCCTCACAAAAACCATGTGCCTTTAGCATTATTAAAACAATTTGACTCTTTTTTTTTTTTTTGCGGTACCGGGGATTGAACGCAGGGGTGTTTTACCTCCACGCTATGCCCCCGGCCCTATTTTTTTTATACTTTATTTTGAAACCGGGTCTCATGAAGTTGCGGAGGGCTTCACTAAAGAGAGAGAGAGAGAGAGAGAGAGAGAGAGCTGAGGCTGGCCGCGAACCTGGATCTTCTGATCTCCGCCTCCCAAAGTACTGGGATTACAAGCATGCGCCACCACACTGGGCTAACAATTTGACTCTTAAGGAAAAAGAAAATCAAAGAAGGTAAATGACTGACTGCCTAAAGCCACAAAATTACTTCCCAGTGGTTCTGTAATTTAAATGTGGGGCTCACAAACCTCAAACCGCATCAGCTTTTCACCATACTGTTTGAAGGAAGAACCAATTACAAACATTGTCCCACGAGGTCAGCAGAAGTTGAAGGGAGTGTGGAGATCATGTCTCGTGTGGACTCTGTCTATAACCTCACCTGACCCTTGTCTCCCACAGTAATCAGGTAAAGTGTGTTTTCTTTTGTTATTGTGAGTTTAGTGACCGATAAGAGGACCCTAAGAAGCCACCCCCAGTAGCTTGTCCACTGTGTAATATGTCAGGCACTGCACATAGGCAAACTGCTAAAAAACATCTCATTACTAGGTTATTGAGATCAAATGTACATCATTTGGCCACAAACCTCCACCTGTGAGAAGGCGCCCACCAATCTGCTAGCACACACCTCCTACATAAACCTTCCTTACATGAGCTCCTCCCACTCGCAAGATGGAGATGAGAGGTGGGTCCTTCATCTTCTCCTTTGGTGGCTTGTAGAATAAAGTAGCCTTCCTTGCCTCCGCCTCTCAACTCAATTGGCCTGTCCTGCAACAAGCAGTCAAGCCCGGGTCCAATGACAAAGGTAACAACTATGGAAAAGAAAACAAACTTGAGAAACAATAGAATTACCCAGAAGCTAAATCACTGAGTTTGAAGCAAGTCACTGGCTATAGTTGAGATAGTGCCTAGTCATAGGAGAGCTGACAATCATTGAATGTGTATTCAATCTTTAACATCCCTTGCAAAATGGATATTGATATTCTCATTTTATAGATGGGCAAAGTGAGGCAGAGAAGGTCAGAGACCTCACTTTGACATTCATGCAGCAAAAGATGGAGGAGAGAGTTATATTCAGAGTGGTCAAGTATTAGAGGCCACGTACTATAGGCTGCAGGTATTGAGAATAATGCGTGTCTGAAATGGCTTCCAGGTCTCTTGATTGAAGTTAAGATGCTTTGTAATGCATTTGAATGGGAGAGAAAACAAATGTAAGCTGATAGAATGATATTTGGCCCCACTCTAATTCATGACCCAAGTGGCAAGGTAGAAGGAAAGAGTCACAGTGTTGAATCATGAATGCATGGACTTAGCAGCTAAATTCAGTTCAGTTCAGGATTCAGTAACTTAATATTGAAACATGTTTGCTTGACAATTGGCAGGTTTTTCTGATTCTTGGCTCTGAGATAATATGAGCAGGTGTGAAGTAAACAACTCTAACTTCATCTTAAATTCCTAACATAAAACATTCTGAGCTCCCCCACTGTTATGAGATCTCTCTGCTTCTACTTCCACTCCCAGCCAGGTTCCTATGGTCTATAATGATCAACTTCTAGGAAATATGATTTCTAACTATTTAAAAGACTATGAAAAGTCAACAGGAACTTGAGTTCGTAACCCTTTTTCTTTTATTTCTTTGTGTTTGTTTGTTGGTTGGTTGGTTAGAATTACTGGGAATTGAATAAACCCAGGTGCATTCAACTTCTGAGCTACACCCCCAGCCCTTTTTATTTTTATTTTATTTTGAAACAGGCATCTCACTAAGTTGCTGAAGTCCTAAGTTGCTATGGCTGGCCTCAAACCTGCGATCCTCCTGTTTCAGCTTCCCAAGTACTGGGATTACAGGTGTGCACCACCATACCTGGCTCTTAACTCTTTTTCTGATGTGGCCATTTTTCAATCTGAGATGTTCATGGATCCGGTCTTTGGCAGTTTGTAAATGTCTTTCGAGGCACAAAATAAAATGCATAGATCAATCAATTACACCCTAATATATTTTCCCAAATGTCTTTTTAGAAATTTATTAATAGAGAAATATATTTCTTTTAACTTCATTAGAGAGCAATATATAGCAGGTCTATACCATAATACAAGAGTGATTATAAATACTTCAGTATATCAGTAATATCTATAATGTGATATGAAAATACTTGCAAAATCATTCTGAACTACATTATGTGAGACTGCAATGCACCAGTAAAATTATTTAAAAACTTAAAAATTATAAGAAGAAATATCTGTAATGAGTTCTATTAGTAACAAATATAGGAACTGTGAAAATACTTTTTGTGTTACCTATATTTTCTATATTTGTAATTAAATGAAATACTAAGTTTTAGTTGGTAGTAATAAAAATAAAGAAGCAATTATTTTCCCATGCAATTATTCAAATACTAAATTTTACCATACACCCTTATAAAAACCCCTGAAATCTTTGCTATTTGCTTTGGAAGACATGTCATGTATGTTATGTCCCATTTTTACATTATATGGGACAGGATTGAATAGCATTCCTTTAATGACTAAGATGTTGAATATCAGAGAAGCGATTCTCTTATGGTTAGTTACATGAGTGATAAGGCTGGCATTTCAGCCATATATCTATTCACACTGACCTACTTTCCACTCTACTACCAAGCTCAACTTCCCCACTTACTACCATTCCACACTGTGTGTATCCATCTCTATCAAAAATCTGTAGACAATAACATAATATAAATCCAACATTTTACTTAGAAGACAGTCCAGTAAACCCCATGAGGAACATAGTATATTTGGAGTCAAGTCCAAGACAAGATCTGAGTGAAGAACACTTTATGAAGAGGACAGTTGGAGTGGGGGACATGAACAGCTACTTAATACTCACAGAAGCGACAGAGTGAGTTTGACACAAAATAATAGAACCCAGCTCAGGAGCAGTATGATAAAATTTAGAGAAGTCTTGCTGAGAAAAGAAAACACTGCCAAATATCACATGAATCCAGAAAGATATTAATAAGAATGTATTTTCTCATTTGAAAATAGGTTTTAAAATTATAGCAATCTCAGATGTTAATGTTCCTGAAAGGTACTGAGACAACACAGGATGGTTGGCTGGGTGGAGTGTGGCTTTAGTCCACAGTGTGATACAGTACACTATGGATTCCCTTTGAAATACTGTTAACATAATTTTTTGTTGAATTTTCAAGTTTTATAATTTTGATCACAACTGAGCTGTCAGTTCTTATGAGGGTAGGGTATAATAATATACACTTGAAGTTGGGGATGGTGGCATACACCTGTTTTCCCTATTACCTGGGAGACTGAGAAAGGATTTTTGGATATTCAAGGCCAGCCTGAGCAATATAGGGAGACCCTGTGTCTACAATAAAAAAGGCTGGGGATGTAGTTCACTAGTAGAATGCTTGCTCCGCATGTATTAGGTCCTGGGTTCTATCCCCAGTACCACCAAAATTGGACATTTGGTCCCCATTTGAATAGTTGAAAAGTCTCTTTTTGTCATGAAACACAGCTCATGTTCCAGACTTCCATCATAACTATCTAAAAAGCAAGCAAATAGTAAACAGAAAAAGAATACCATTTATATAATTCTTTCAATTCTAAATACTTGACAGAGCATTTAAAAATGTCATTTGCAAGAAAATGTAAGACCTGGAGAACATTGTGTTAAGTGAGATCAGTCAATCACAGAAAGTGAAGGGTCATGTGTTGTCTCTCATATGTGGAAGCTAGGGAGTAATTGGGATACCAGCAGGACTCCAGATAATGGAGGAGAAACCTCAGTTGAAACCAGTGAGGTGGTCTAAGGGAAGGAGAGGGGGAAGACTGAGATTCATAAATGGAATTACTACCATCAACTATGTGTGCATATGTGAATATACCAACTTCAGTCGCAGTACTCTGTATTGGGAAGGGGGGAAAAGTGGGGGCACCAAATGCTGAGTGCTTGTATGTCAATATCAACATGATTTACATTATGATGTGAGACTATCATGCACCAATAAAAGCACATAAAAATAAAGGGGGATTGTATGTGAAAAAAATATCCTTCCTTAAAAAACTGTAGTGAAATAGTAAAATTTTCTCTAGTGAAATATTCAGAAGTGTAAAACTTTTAACCTAAAATATCATTATACTTAATTCTTTAAAAATCAAACTATCAAACATGTATGCATGTATACTTTATTAAAATTAGATTATTAACCATCAAAAAATGAGCAAACAAAAACTTTTAGGATTAGTCCAAAGCCCCTTTCTATGTGCATCTCTGAACCAGTCATTCTTCAGTATCTTTCCTAACGATGTGTTCTTGCCGCTACAGGAATGTCCAATCTTTGAACTCTCCAAACACACTAGACCAAGTAAACACCCACTGTAGTCCTTCACCACTAGCTAGATGCCACTTTTTCCTCTGACGATCATGTTTCTCCCCTTGTTATGGTCTGTATTCTTCCTCTGTACCATGAGTGCACTTGTTTGGTATTTGAATTTTCCTTTTATTTCTATGAGCTCCTTCAGGATCAAGAGTGTCTCATTAAATCAGGTTGCAATTGAATTTTTCACATGTCTATTAATCTCACTCTGCTATGAATTCCTCTGAAGTGACCGTGACGTATTCGTCTATTCATCCCAAGTCTGTGGCAATGCCGACCCGTGGTAGACACTCAGTATGCTTTTAAAATAACTGAATGAACTGTGTCCTACTAGCTTTCTATGTCCATTTGAATCATTTATGAGACCTGGAATTGCTCCCGAGGAGAATAATTGATCTTTTCAGTTTGGATGTAGTCAAGTCCCAGTCCAGTTCAGCTGTTTGCTAGTTTGCTCTTCTGAAATTGAGAGAGCTGATTCTTACCAGCTGTGCATGCTCTTGCAAACAGACAACACACACACATAGATTCTCTTCTATAATATGAACAGTGAGTTGAAGAGTTATTAAATTGTGTACAGGGAGAAATGTCAACAGGTGACCAATTAGCACCACAAGGAAAATGTGTTTATCCTTGAAGCTTCCAGTAGGAAACAGTTCTCACATCTCAGCAGGATATAGATTTGTACTTGAGCACAGCTTCAATGTGATTTGGAAAGAAGTAGAGTATTGTTTATTTGAATCAAGTTCAACATTCTTAAATGACTCAAAGTAGGAAAGTGAAAACCTTTATGGACACGTTTTTTTTTTTTTTTCAGAAGTAAAAGGAAGTAAGTTGAATGATCTTCAAAGTGTACCCATCTGTGCTTGACTCTCCTGAGCATCCTCTCTCCTGGACAATTTCCTCCAGGGCTAGAAAACTATTGCCTAAGGCAGATGTTTGATTTTTTAGACAACTTTGAGCATAAAAACTTTTTTATTGGTGTATTGTATGCATACATGTATAGTAAATTTAAATTTGTCTCCATTATCATAATACATTTTCATTTATGGTACCATTTCATACATCTAGTGACTGATTCTCTTCCAGGTTAAATAACTATACTCCATCCAGCCCATTTTTTTCATAGCATGAGTCAAATCCCCTCAAATATGTATCTAAGTTGTTTTCTCTATTCTAATTATTATTCAGTGCTTGAAAAATTTTCTCTTAAGTGTTTTTTGCCTCAATCTCTGCTAACACCTCCCACTGCCACTTGTTGCTAAGAAGCTCATGCATGTTCTATTTGGTTCAGAACTTAGTACTTACTATTGAATACATTGTGGCTATTGATGAGTGTTTATAATGTCAGTGATAAGTATTGTTTGTTAACTAGTGTGATAGTAAAAAGTAAGCACAAATACATTTTATGTGTGTACTTAGTCCTATGTCAAAGTAGTATTTTCTTTCGCTCTCACTCTCTCTCTCTCTACCTCCAAGTTATACCCTGCCTTTTTTTATTTTGAAACAAGGTCTTGCTAAGTTGGTGAGGATCTCGCTGAATTCCCGAGGCTGAACTTTAACCTATGATACTCTTGCTTCAGCCTCCCAAGTACTGGGATTATAGGCATGGACCACCATACCCAGCTCAAAGTAGTATTTTCTTAATGTAAGATATAACATTTTATAACTATAGATTCTCATTAGTTTGTAAACACAATAGGTTATTTTTGTGAGAATGGAAATATGGGAACAAAAATGAACTAGTTATGAGAAAAAGCATGAATGGTCAAGAACCACTTTCATCTTATTTGGTTAGACACATAGGGGATGGAAGGATCATTTATAAACTTGTAGAAAACAAGATGGAGAAGGAGAGACAATAAGTTTTGTACAATTGATATAGAAGCAGAGCATCTCTTTAGAGGTTGGCAGTTTGAAATATGGGTCTTGAGCATCCAAAAGAGGTCTCTCCTTTGGTGTGAATTTGGTAATGGTAAGGATAAACATGATATTTGAAGGTGTTTGAGTGGATCAGACCCTGCAAGAAATATAGACTGGAAAATAAAAGAGGCCTTGCAATTAATCCTGGGAAGCCAGGTTTTTTGATAACAGCAAAGGAAAGGTAATCATCTCTAAAAGAGTTTATAGCCAATGTATAACCCCACATAGGTCCACGGAAAATAAGGTACTCTGATTCATTAACATTAATTCATCATGTTCTCTCTGTGCCTGAGCTGATCTTTCTAACCCCCTCTGCCTATTGAGATCACCCCCGCCCTTCAACCCTCAGCTCAGTCTCCGTGGAGAAGGAAGGGTGTTACCACTTCCTAGAGCCCTCATTGAGCACTTACCTCCCTGAGCAGATGCTCCAGCACATTTAGGGGCTGGATTGTGAAATCAGATGCTCAAGGTGAACCATTTCAATGTTGAGAAGCTGTCCTACTGTGATCCAGGCAAATCACTATTGTTCCATATGCAGAGAACTGAGTAGGGGAGAGGGAAGAGAAAGTGGGGGGAAATGTTGGCAGATATTTATTGATTTATCCTCTAAATGCATGTGTTCATGCACACACATACAAACAGGACAGCATCTGAATTAGCAAAAAGAATCACATAGTACTTGTGTTCGATATTTTATAATGACTAAACTGAGAAATCATAAAATCAATTTATTTTCTGCACATCCCCTGTGATGCAATGTGACAGGGTAATAATTTATTGATCTATGGATTAAGGGTACTCAAAATATTTGTGTGATCTCAGCTTTTTCAGCCACTAAAATATTATGCCTGAGATATTACAAGCCTCATTCAGTTCTTTTGGCCCTAGAGCTTGGCGCATGGATAGCAATGAAATGCTCATTTTCTAATGAAATTCACTGCCTATATTCATTTACTAGGACAAGACCATGACTTAAATCTGTCATTATCTCTCTTGGTATGATAAGGTTGAATTTCAATGATCCAACCAAAGAGAGCTAGAAAATAGTATTTTCTACTTTCCAAGTCAAAAATGTTTTCTTTAATAACATTTGAAATCAAAGTATATAGGAAGTTTTAATTCATCTAAAATCAAGAGCCATGTTTTTCATACTGTTCTATCTGCCTTACTGTTCTAACAAAATGCCAGCAAAGGGTTTCTAGAAATACTCTGTCAGCCACCTTCATAGAGTTTTATTAACCAGATATTTTATTATTATTGGTAGAAATATCAGGTCCTTGAATTTCTGGCCAGATTAGTTTGAATTCAAATCTTGGGAAAAAATCCAGTTATTTTTATTTACCACTTTTTCAAAAAACATTTTCTTGTCACCAAATAATCAATAAGCCAGGCATGGTAGCACACTCCTGTAATCTCAGAACATGGGAGGCTAACACAGGAGGACTGCCGGTTTAAGGCCAGCCTCAGCCTCTTAGGGAGTCCTTCGGCAACTTAGCAAGATCCTGTTTGAAAATAAAAATTAAAAAGAGCTGGGGGTGTATCCCAGAGTTAGAATGCCCCTGGGCTCAAAAATAAAAAAGCACCCTCCCTTCTGATAAAAACCAATTATCCTCATAATTTCCTATGGTACTACTTATTAAAGGTGCAATTATCTTTGCAAATTGGACTTCAATTGTTCTAGAGTTTCAGGAGTTTCAGACCAACTGATCTGTTGGGCATTTTCTTCATGATGTGCTATGGATAGATCAAACTGAGATTTCTCTCAAGTCTGGTAGTAATCAAATGAACCCAGCTGTCCTTCTCTATGTGCCTTCTGGTTGCGCTGCTCAAGTCAGATGAGCCTATGAGCTCTTCTTTTTTTTTTTTTTTTTTTTTTTTGCGGTACCGGGGATTGAACCCAGGGGCGTTCTACCTCCGCGCTACACCCCCGGCCCTATTTTTTTTTATACTTTATTTTGAAACCGGGTCTCACGAAGTTGCGGAGGGCCTCACTAGGTAGAGAGAGAGAGAGAGAGGGAGAGAGAGAGAGAGAGCGAGAGAGCGAGCGCTGAGGTTGGCCGCGAACCCGGATCCTCCGGTCTCCACCTCCTAAAGTACTGGGATTACAAGCGTGCGCCACCACGCCCGGCTCTATGAGCTCTTCTTGATGTTTCCCTCTTTTCCATTCTCTGTCCTGTATTTTAATTGTTCACATGGTCCTGCTTATTTCATCTCCTAGTGTCTTGATCAACATTCTCACTGCTATAATCCAAAACCTGACCACACAACTTAGAGGAAGGAAGATTTATTTGCTCAGTTATTTGGAGATTACCGGTTCAGTCTATGTGAGGCCAGGGTCTGGAGCTCAGGGCATGATGGTGGGAAGAAGAGAGAGGGAGAGCACACGGGCTCTGCTCCTCACATCACTGAGGCCAGAAGCAGAGAGAGCAAGGGGAGGAGGAACCATATATAATCCTCGGTTACACCCCCAGAGACGTAGCTTCTCAGCCACATGCTACTGGCCCTGGCCACCACCCAGATGATGGATTTATCTACTGATGAGATTACAACCCTTGTGACTTAATTATATCATCTCTGAACATTAATACATGAGCTCTTCAAGGGGATCACTATATCTACTATATCTGACCATAACACATAGACATCACTTGAATTTCCTCCATAATACCATGCCAATATGCAGAACCCAAATGTAGCCTCAATTCTTCCCTAAATAAAATGCTATTGTAGCTGCTGAATTGATGCAGAGAGGGATTCATTTTTTCTCTCAGGCCCAGGGCTGAGGGCAAAAGTCATTCCATATTCCAAAGTCAAGGAATCATCTGTAAATGAGGCCACTCCCCAACTCCAGATTTCAAGAGATACCAGGGAATCACCAAGTCTAGCATAAGGCATTCTCATTTCCTCTTCTCAGATGTAAGAAAAGAACTTTTAAGGGAAATGGGATGGGGAGAGTGGTGCTTTGCAAAATGCAGTCATGCTCACGAGGAGCTTTATTTGCCCTAAAGTCAAGTGAGATGGCCTTACAAGGATGAAGCAAGAGACTGAAGATGTCCAGGTGAGGAGTGCACACTTGAATGGGTGCCTGCTTAGTGTTTTAACTCATCTTAAATGGGCACCTATGTGGAGGGGGTAGAAACTGGGCATGTGAAATTGGAATGTATCAGGGAAGAGAAAATGCATTGGTGGAGTATAGTGAATGTCCACCATTTGATCTGACAAGGACAAAGGAGAAGGGTATTTTCTTGGTTCTAGTAGACACTGAATGAGGGTTTGATCTCTGGGCTGAGGCACCACCAGAAGCAAGGGGTGAGAAGTATATTCCCCCAAGCCATGTAACTGTGGATTAGATAGGTCCTGCAAGCTCTTTGAAGAATTTTACTCATGTATTCCGAGGGAGAGCCAAATGGGTTCCCTTATCACAAAGAGAATAAAACTCTGTCAGAATTACCAGAGAGCCAGAGGCAATAAACCCAGTGAGCACACTCACCTCACCTAAATAAGAAAAGTAAATGAACTCTTTTCCTGTTATTCTTAGCCAAATAGACTGCTGGAGGTATAGGAAGGGTATTGTGGGGCTAGCTCATGACCACCCCACTCCTCAGGTGCTAACTCTTCTATGAATTCCTTCCTTCACTGACTCCCAAGGCCTCTCCTCCAAGGTACTCTGGCCCTTCCTGTACATATCTGGTATTGAACTTGTTGTTTGCAGTTGTCTGCAAATATTTGTTCTCCTGATGAAATCAAAAGCAGCTGATGACACCAGTGAGTGCAATTTGCTCTTTAGTTTTAAGAATCTAGCCCAGGCCCAGTGCAGTGATGCACACCTGTAACCTCAGTACTTGAAAGGCTGAGACAAGAGAATTACAAGTTCGAGGCCAATGCACGGTAACTTAATGAGATCCTTTCAAAATAAAAAGAGTTTGAGATATGGTGTAGCTCAGTAATAGAATACCCCTGGGTTCAGTCCCCAGTTACCCCCTACCAAAAAAAAAAAAATTAGCCCAATACCTGACACTAAGTAGGTGCTGTTGAATTTCTTGAGATGAATTACTAACAGAAGGAAGCTCTTGACCAAACAAGGAACCTCTTTAATTTTTGCACACACACACACACACACACAAAGAAGATGCATGAATTATTGAACATCAGAGCAATATTACAGCTTTGAATTTTTAGCATTCAAATAATAAAAGTCCATTGTTGAAGTGACAGGAAACAATAATTCTGTGCATCCACTATGGTTTTAGATGTTTTACTGAGCTCTATTGTGTAGCTATTGTTTTTCAAATATTAGCCTTTTCATAGAAAATTGTGAAATGATGACTGACCTGGCCTAGGTTCTCATGAAATGAAGAAGGGCTTTAGAAAATAATAAAAAGTAGATTTCATACTCCTGATCCACAATTTCCCAGCTGTGCAACATTAGGCTAACTGACACTTCCTGAGTTTTACTTTTCTTTCATATGTAAAATGATTATAGACCATGACTTCTACAGAAGAGTTATAAGAATGAAAAAGTTTTGTAAATTGCCTAGAAACCAGTGAAAATTCAATAAGTGGTAGGTATTGGTGTAAATATTAGAGATGAGTGTCCAGTTCATATGGATTAGGCTAAAATTTTTATAAAGTGTTGAGATGCCCCAATGTATTCTCTCAGAAAGGGCAAATGGGATGAATAGAAAATTCACACTTAAAAAATCCTTGCAAAGAATCAACTTTATCTGTTTGAAAATTAATATAAAACTAATGAACTCTTGATTTTACCAAATGTAAATACTGCTTTAAAAATTTACAATTTTAGATTGATTTTCTATCCTGATGCATTACAGAATTTGTTAATTAACTCCAGAAGTGTTTAGGTTGAGTTTTTTTTGGGGGGGTCTTTAAATATAGGATCATGTCATCTGCAAATGGAGATAATTTCAGTTTTCTTTTCCCTATTTGTATTCTTTGATTTCCTAATCTTGCCTTATCACTCTGGCTAGAATAGCATTTATATATGCCAATCATGAATCCACTGAAAAAGAAATCTCAAAAAAAGCTCCATTCTCAATAACTTCAAAAACAATAAAATACCTAGGAATAAATCTAACCAAGAAGGATCAAAGACATCTACAATGAAAATTATAAAATACTAAAGAAAGAAATTGAAGATCTTGAGTGGAAAGATCTCCCATACACTTGGACAGGCAGAATAAATATCAACATGGCCATTCTACCAAAAGTGATCTACAGACTCAGTGCAATCCCTATCAAAATACCAATGTCATTCTTCACAGAACTAGAAAAATCAGTCCTAAATTTCATAAGGAGAAACAAAAGACCTGGAATAGCCAAAGCAATTTTCAGCAATAAGAACCATGCAGGAAAGCCGGGTGTGGTGGCACATGCTTGTAATCCCAGTACTTTGGGAGGCAGAGACCGGAGGATCCAGGTTCGAGGCCAGCCTCAGCTCTCTCTCTCTCTCTCTCTCTCT
>PVJS01042049.1:0-17684 GCA_004027185.1 Glis glis | reverse complement strand
ACAAATGTATATGTATACACACATGCTTATACATATATACATATATGTGTACACACATGTATATGTGTCTATATATGTATATATGCATGTACATGTGTGTACATATATACATGTATATGTATAGACATGTGTATAGAGATATATATGTCTATACATATATATACATGTGTATATACAGATACATGTGTATATGCATGTGTATATATGTATATACATATGCATGTGCATGTATGTATGTGTATATATAGTGTAGTATATATATACAGTATAGATGTACTTATTATGTACATATATTGTACACATATAGTATAGATTTCTTATCATTAAGTCACATAAAGTATTTTAGAACCAGAAATGTCATTAAAGTTTCTAGGAATTTTCAAAAGTTTTTCTTTTTCGTTAGTGAAATCCTTTATCTAAGTTTAGTCTTAAAAGAAGTCCCTTTATACATCAATATAGTAGCAGAGTTAGGTAGCAGTAGATGAAGAGGAACCTGTTGGACCCCTGCTTCACCTGTCTTGGAGCACACATTCTGTTGGTCCATGTGGAGCCTTTGTGCATGTTTGAGAAAAGAAAGATGCCCTTCCCTCAAAACAACTATCCTGTCAGTTGGAAACTAGTGTAACATGCTGCTTCTGTTATAATAAAATCACCTAATGTTATCTGTCAAACATCTAAATATCTAATCAAATGTACTGTATTTATGACTGGTGGCCCTGCTGGGCACCATCCAGCCTGCACAGTAGATCCTGGGGACACTGTGACTCTTGATTGCATCGTCAGAAGCCACAGATCTGGTCAAGGTTGCATCTTTTTCTGATGGAGACAGTCCAGTTCCATGGAGCCAAGAGTCCTTCACTCAACAGGCCTGCGCTGGAAAGCACATATTCTCATGGTTTATTTAATTTGTGTTCTATAATATCCCTATAGATTTGCATGGAACAAAACAACTGAAAGTGAACACAGAAATAACCTTTAGCAAAATCAAATTTTACTTTTTGATGAGCTGCCAGGAGAATCGCTGGTGGTGAAGGGCATGGGCTTTGGCAGCCTGAGCAGAAGAGGGGACAGGTGAGGAATGAGGTGGTCGGACTGCTGGGAAGGAAATACCAAGCACACATCTGTCCTGAAATAAAGGCTGCACATGTGAACACTACATGTTGAAGAGTTACTATAAAACAGAGGTCTCACGGGCCGTACAGCCCAAGAATGAGTGAGAAAATGCTGGAAAAGTAGCAGAATCAGAATACCTAGACTTCAGGTCAGATTTCTTTTCTGAAAAGGAAAAAAAGTAACTATAATCTGAGTAAACATATATAAATTCCTTAGACTATTTGATGTAGACATGAGTTAGAACAAGAAAATATTTGACAGAGGACAATGGCAGTAGTTCCCTTTTCAGTCAAAAATTTCATACTGTTTTCCATGCTTGCAAAACAAATGCAAATGTGCATGGCAAAAGCAGCTAAGCTACAAAAAACTTTTAAAGGAATGAAAAAAAGAAAAATAAAACA
The DNA here is from genome assembly GCA_004027185.1 of Glis glis. NCBI lineage: Eukaryota > Metazoa > Chordata > Mammalia > Rodentia > Gliridae > Glis > Glis glis. Next base: position 16,170 of record PVJS01042049.1, on the reverse strand, counting down.
CAGCAAAGTCCCCTATAAATACAAGAAGAGTGATGATTAAGATTACTGCTAGTCTTTCTTTCTGAGTAAATGACCCTGAAATTTCCCCTGAAAAATAAATTTTTACTTAGGGAAAGAACCAGGAGAATGTGAAGAGGCCAGAAAGCAGGACCCAGGTTTTCTGAAAAGCACCAGGAGTCAAGGGCTGTGAGAGTGGACACCAGAGACAGGGGGGAAGAGAGAGAGAGAGAGAGAGAATGAATGTTGACATACTGACAAGGGAAAGACACAGAAGAAGGAGTCTAGAAATTGAAAAAGGAGAAGTTCACAAAATTCGGCACAGAAAGTACCAGCACCAAAATAATAACAATTAGCCTTTGAGAGAGTTTCAAATTCATGGGATGGATGGATGGGTGGAATGAACGAAAGGGAGCGGGGAAGGGAAATAGAGAAGAGAGGGGGTAAGAATCAAAACAACAGTACTGAAAATGACCTCACTAAATAACATGTCCCCATTCCCTCCCTCTGTGAAAAAGGACTGGTGGCCAAAGCAAATCTCACAATTCAATAGAATGTTGGTAATTAGTTGAAATGTTTAATTTAACGGTTTAGTAAATTCAGCTAATAGTTTATCTCAAGTGTGTGATTAAGTTATTCTCAAGGAAATTCTTTTTTGTTCCAAATCTCAATTAAGATTTCAAACATGGGTTATTTCAAAAGTACCTTAAATTTAGAAAGAGAAATAAGATGAATCTATAGCTTTTTTTTTTTTTTTGGTTGTACTGGGGGTTGAGCCCAGAGGCATTTTACCTCTGAGCTATACCCCCAGCCTTTTTTTAAATATATATTTTTGGTTGCTTAGAAACAGTCTCGCTAGGTTGCTGAAAGCCTCACTATGTTGCTGAGGCTGTTCCCGAACCTGTGATCCTCCTGTCTTAGCCTCCCAAGTACTGGGATTACAAGCATGCACTACCACGCCTGGCTGAATCGCTATCTTAATCCTTGTACAAAAGTATACTGCAGATAGATCAAAGATATAAATGTAAGAAATAAAATTTTAAAAAGTGCAAAAAACAGCTAAAGGTATTGTCTTCTGTTATCTTTGAGTAGAAAAGGACTTAATAAGTCTGGAGCCATAAAAGAGAATATTGATAAATTTGCCTACTTAAAATTTTAAAGTCTCATTCATAAGAAAAACCTTAAATAAATGAAAAGATAACTGAAAATTAGAAGCATATATAATGTGTGATAGACTCGAACCCTAACTTGTTAATACTTCAAAAGCTCTAAATAATCATTTAGAAACCCAATGGTAAAATGGGGAAGGATAGAAAGAACTCGAAAGAAAGTATATATAAGCAGCTCTTAAGTACTTGAGTTAATATTTAGACTTACTGTGAAATACAAATTAAAAATACAATCAGATACCATTTTTCACTTGCCAAGTTGGCAAATATAAAAAATTAGGCAACATGATTTGTTAGTGATATTGGAAGAAGAGAAACAGGCATTCATATACATATTACCAATGTAATTATTGAAATTTATTTATAATGCACTTAATCTTTGGCTCCACAATTCCAGTTCTAGGAATTTATCCCAGATACAATCTTAGACTATGAAGAGTCTGAAATTTTTCCTTCTTGTGAGCTAACAATTAGCCTGTAACATCTTTGTGAATGGAAGCAGACTATCCTAGACTCATAGGGTGGAGATACAGACGGTATTGCTCATGAAACACCAAGCAGCAAGAGACGCATGTTTTCATCTATTTCCGTTATCTCAAGTCTAACATGGGCAGCATGGCAGAGCTGGAGGTATGCTGGATTTTCTTCACAGCTGGGAAACCCCAAACCTAGGAACTCTTTTCCACTAACCATAAACAAACTTGCTTTTCTTCTAGAGGGAGATAATGTTTCTGTCTTCCATGGCTGTTCACCATACAAATGTCTTTCGTAAGAAAGTCCAAAATAAAATAGTAGTTAGTGCCTCTGTTCACTGGATATAGAGACAAAGGAAAGACTCCTGGACTATTGCTTCTTCACATAAATATCTCATCCCAAACTGAAAATGTATTTTTACTGAAGTACAGCAGAATAGCAAAAACAATCAGAAATATATAAAATACCCATCATGAAAGCTCTAAAACTCCCAGGAAACTTGCATATGCTGATGTGTGGATGCATAATAGAGGCAGAAAGTTGATGTCCTTTTTCAAGGCTTATTTGCTAGTGTGGGTGCATGTGTATGTTTGAATGATAAAACTGGTATTAGTAATTCCTCTAGGGAGGAAAAACTGAGCCCTTGAGGACATGTTAAAAATTTGAGGAGCCAGGCGTGGTGGCACACACTTGTAATCCCAGTACTTGGGAGGCAGACGAGAGGATCCGGGTTCACGGCCAGCCTCAGCTACTTAGTGAGGCCCTCTGCAAATTCGTGAGACCCGGTTTCAAAATAAAGGATAAAAAATAGGGCCGGGGGTGTAGCTCAGAGGTAGAACACCCCTGGGTTCAATCCCCAGTACCGCAAAAAAAAAAAAAAATTTGAGGACATAAGTAAAACTTTACTTTTGCTGTATATTTTCTGTCTTTTGTCACATTGATTTACTCAGGAAATTAGTTATGTTTTTTTAAATATTCTAATTTCATAATCCATTCTTACCAATGAACTGGTGTCCAGATGGGGTCCCACTTTGCCTTGATTTCTAACTGATAGAAAATGTAAGAGGTTCTTATTCCACTTACTATACATTCCAACCCCCATTACTGTTGCTCTCAATCTCAGCACCCTTTCTTTCTATAAATTGCTTGTTATAACTTTAAATGATCTTGTTTATTCAGTAGTTTATTGGATATTCTTCTGGTCCATGACAAGAGATTAATGAGCTTAAACTCTAACACTGATATTATCTCCGTTCACCATCAACAAAGGTGCCTTTTGACAATGCAATATGACTGTGTACATACCCATCTACTAAAATCGGATGGACCTATGATTTCCAGCTCATTCATTTCGGTTATTCTGGAAGAGTTGTGACAAAAGGCTTTTAATCTGTAGCAACTTGGCTATAGTTTTAAAAAATAACTCAGAGGTAAAATATTCTTTTGAAATTTGTATCATTCAAGGCATACATCTCCTCAGCCTGACTGTAACTCACACATTTATTGTCTATGTTTTATGAAATGATAATATTCCAGGCAGTGGCTAAGAAATGCTTATTTGCCCTTGGGTCACACATCAGAGGTTCTGTACACACTGATGGATAGGAGAGGAAGCTTCAATTTGCTTTAAAAGAATGTGATAAAAAGAGATAAAGGAAGGGAAATGGCATTCTCAGTTGATCAGTTTGATCACTTTTATAGATTGCTTGTCAGTGAGGAAAAAAAATCATAGATATTGCTTCAAGTTTTCAAAGGATTAACATTGGACTAAGTGGTTCCCTAAACCCCTTACCATTCTGTCTCCATTATTAGGCTTTTCTGCTAGCAATCCCCTATCACTCCCAGGTGTCCTTCATTATCAAGTCAAACCATTTTTCTTCCCAAACCTCAGATTGCAGCATTTCCCAAGGCTTATTGATGGTTTTAAGGGGAAGCAAACTTTCCAGATAAGATATTTTATACTTTGAAAATCCTTTTAAGAACAGCATGCTGTAAGTGTTTGCGATTAATTCTCTTTCCCTCGCATGCAGATAAACTTGGGGAGGTTTTTCTACTATCACCAGGACAGTTTCTGTGACAGTAACCCTTTCTAGGAACCTGGAGTCTGCCTGTTTGCAAAACTAGTAAAAGTTTAAAAAAAGTGAGCCTCAGTCCTGAAAGTTGAAACTACTGAATATGATTAAAAATGGTAATGGTGGTATCTAAGGTGATTCACATTCAATTAGTTCTATATTCAATTAACTAGATTTTTCTCATTTCTGATGCACATTGTCACTAATGTGTTTCAGTTGGATAGATGTCCTATGTGTACCTCAAAGTACTGTAAAGCAGACAGAAAGAGGGAGGTCTACTCAGAAATTACCACAATCAAGGTAAATATTTGTACATCAATGCAGATTAATCAGGCATCTTTCTCAAATGGTAAGACTGCATTTTACTCAAAGTTTAACATGGAATGGCTAAAGGCAAGGCCAACTTTCAGGTGCCCTTATCAACATATTAGCCCCAATTGCATTTTCCAAATATGTTATCAAAATGGTAATTCTATGCTTTCCTTTCTGTACCTCGACTAGGTTTCATAAAGGTAGAATTATTACTATAAATATATCGGGGGAAACTATTTCAATTACTGGAAGAATATGTAACTCCAACTCTATTTATTTCAATTTATTCAACTGTCTTGATATATTCACGTGCAGAACTTTATAAAGAATGAATAAATTCACCTTGAAATTGTACCAATTGACTTTGGCTGGGCTAGACTGTGAGAGGAATCAGAGTCCCTTTTTCAAATAAGCCTTGACAATGCTGATCAAAACAAAGAGGCTATTCATTTATTAAACTGACAGCTCAACCCGGGCTTCAGGCTTATGGGACGATGGGGCCTGGGGTCTTAGTCATGGCCTGGGGTGCTGGCCTCTACCAGATCCATTTTTGCTATGCATCCATTCAGAGCCTCTATCTGATGGTGTGACATTTCCTAGGGCACTGGCAGCTGTTCAGATGTCAAGCAGCTGGTGTGAGAACTGTCATCCACTCTGGATTATTATTATTCTGTGAGTGACATGTTAGCCCAGAGAATTTTTTTTTTCAAAAAACCACCTTGGTTTCCCTTTAGTTACTTACAGTCTATCAGAAACTTCAGCAAAGAGAGGTGTCAGGGTTAACATTTCTATTAACTCAGAATTGGGCATGCAATGGTCATACCAGATAACCGGTTATTATTACAGGGTTGTGAGATGGGCATTATGTAATTTGTTACTAATATAGTTTATGTACCAAATTTCGTTAAAAATTCATTTATATTTCTAAGTGATAGTAAATTTACTTTCTGTTTACTTATTTAATAGATAAAGCACTAAAATACAATTTTAGATTCTCTTATAATGCTGTTTATGCTGGAATAATCTTGGGTATGAAAACAGTAGTGGATTGGGTGCAGAGAACATGGCCAACCATGTGTTTTGTGGTCATCCAAAAATGGTACAATCACCACCCTAAAGAACAGAGTAAATACTGAGCAACACGGCAACAGCACATGACAGTTTCAGTCATCTATGGAATTATCTTGGCTTCTGTTGTTTTTTATTTCTTTTGTGGTACTGAGGATTGAACCCAGTGCCTTGTGCATGCCAGGCAAGCACTCTACCACTGAGCCACATCTCCAGCCTCTTAACTTAGTTTCCTAAATACATTCAGAATAATTTTAGTGTAAGTGGTCTCTCTTGGAATATGGATCTTTATATGTTAAACCCAAGGATTTTTCTCCTAACAATCCATCCCGTTGTAAAATCAATACTCATTTAGTAAAGTCAAGTATTAGGAATGTCAGAATTAGATCACTGTTCGGTGAAAGAGGAGAGTATCTTTTTTAAAGAAATAAATTAGCTTGAAAGGCATGGGTCTGAGTTAAGACTAAAGTTGAATGAACTTTTAAATGAGGACAGTAAAGCAGGACACTTGGCTGAGAGGCTGGATAGCCCCAAATCTGCTATTAAATCTTGGCTTTCTTCAGCAGACAATTATATTCAGGTTTACTTAGTATTGCAAAAAAAGAAAAAGAAAATCTAGCTAGGCATGGTGGTGTACACTTAAAATGCCAGTACTTGGGAGGCTGAGATAAGAGCATCACAGGTTCAAGGCCAGCCTCAGCAACTTAGTGAGGGCCTACACAACTTAGTGAGACCCTAATAGTGTGACCCTTTATTTTGTTTTCAAATACAAAATAAAATAGGGCTGGGAGTGTAGTTCAGTGGTAGAATGCCCCTGGGCTCAATCCCCAATACTACACACACACCAAAAAATCTATGAATTTTATAAGCATTTTTATAAAATGAGAGCCATGTGTTCTGAGAAAAATAATTGTGGGATTATCACTAATCTTTGATGTTCTAATTTCCTGCTGAATATTCACACATGCTTATGGCCCACAACAAGTATCATCTAATTGACTGATATCATCTACCTTTTTTCCTATATTCATTTCCAATTTTTTCGCTTCAAGGTTGTGCTGATGTATTGGTAGGATGTAGTGGTTTTAGTAGTGATAGAAAGGGAGGGTATTTATTATACAAACTGTGAACTGCAATGACATCCTTAGTTTTGGATGATGTATATTGTTTTTCTTTGCAGCATTTTAATGAAGATTGCTTTGAAGTATTTACGCAGTAGCACATTAACTATAAATTTTAATTTAGCACAGTGGACAAAAGTAGTTAAATTAATTACTTAAAATCAGTCTCTAATTTATACATCTAAAGTCTAGCATTCCTGTATACACACAGTAAATAATGGGTAGCCTGGGCTCTGTTGCTTTCTGATTTTTATCCAAGTTGTCAGCTTCTTATTGCTGTGTTGTGCTAACTTTGAACCTTTTTTCTTTTGTTAAAAATCAGTATACTTTAGTAAGATACTGGCCATAATCTTCCATTGTTATAATTTTAATTTTCACTCTGGGTTTACAGTGGCTGGTCTGTATAAATAATTTACACAAAGATGACTGAATACTAATACCAGTTGCACTTAAATGAACATGCCCGTTCTCATTAGTTGATGCAGTAATATATTCAGTTTATCTATGCATTGCTGGGATCTTGATAGAAGATGGAAACAATGTTTCTTATCTAAAATTTTGATTATCAGCAAGTTGAATGGATACTTTAGTTATTTAAATAAAGATTTTGACCAAAATCCAGAAAGAGATATGAGAGAAAAATTCCAGCTAGTTTAATAGATTTTTAAATGCCAATCTGATTTTAGCCTCTTAGAGAGTACTAACTAGCTGGTAACGTTTACTTTTAATTCCTTGTTAAAATGAGGCAATAATTTGCAAGATTTTTGTATATATGTGTAAATCCTTCATATCTTTTTAGATCTAATTCAATATTTTCTGACTACTTCTGCCATGTATAATACCATTTTTGTGCATGCTTGATGTGACATTCATAAATTGTACCACTATGACTTTATCCATGTAAAATAGCTATTTATTGAATTTTCTTTTAAAAGCTGGATTTACTGGGGTTTTCCTTCTCCATTTAGGCATCTTAACAGAGAATTTGTTACTGTTTATTAAAAGAATTACGTTTGAAAGCATGAAAATATCTGATTTGTAATCAAATGAAGAAACAACAATGCCTTTATTATCAAGTGTTAAGCACAATTCTTATAACAAACTGTGATAAATTCTTTCTTGTTTTTTTCCTTTGCCGCATTATTTTCATATGAACAAACCAAAAATTCATGGTGAGCAGTTGCAGTGTTGGCTTATCTATCTTTTATGTACAGGGAATTTGAAGAGGACAGTGGATTCATTTAGAAGTGTAACTGGTGCTGCGATTATAGCAATACTTTACTTTTGTTAGTCATACTTCATCTTTTTCATGTTAGCTTTTTAAATGTTTAGTTTTCCTCTTGTCATGGTCAACTGCTGAATTTACTTGAAGGATGTAGAATACTGTTTTAAAAATACTAAAGTCTGTACAATTAGGTCAAAGATTTGTGCAATTGTTTCCTTTTAATTTTTAAAATTGAGGGTCATAAATGTTTGAGAACATCAGATCTAATAGAGCATAGTGATACTATTTAATTTAACCAAAGTCTCTAGTAAATATTCAACTTTGAATGTAAATTAACAAATAAACCTGACCACCCAGGAGATTGTTGCCCAGAGTTTCAAAGCACATTGTCTAGAAATGGAAATTGAAATAATTTATAAAAATATTGACATTAATATGTTTTTTTAAAAGTTCCTAATTTTTCACTCAAAGGAGGAAACTATTAGTTTTTTTGTTAAATATGGTAGATATTAATATTCCTCTTAGATGACCAATGGTTCCAATTGTCCCAGTTTGAAATTAATGACAATCAGAACAAGTTTTAGTATCCGATGTTCAAGAGGAAGTTGCTATTGTTGCATTGATTTTAATATTTGTACATAAACACTGATTTTTTGAGCATTATTTTGTATTTGTTGTACTTTAATACCTGGTGTACAGTTCCAGAAATAAAAATCTGGAAATGATTAAAAAAATAGTTAACACATACATACACACAAAAAATAGTTTGTGTGTATGGGAAATACACACAAAAATTTTTCTAATTTAATTATCAACACCAGTATCCATATAACAGTCTTGCCTCACATCACAATGAAAATAATTAAACCAGGGGAAAATATTTAATATGCATGTACAAAGCACTCGTCAAAAGAATTAATGAGTCTAAGGAATCTTTCATATATTTTAACAGATTTTTATTTATAAAACGCAAACTTTTGTGTTCATTCTTTAGGAAAGAGAGTGAAACTTCTCTTCAATATTTGCTATTCTCTTTGTTTTGTTTTGTGTTTTAGAATGAAGACATAAGTTAAGCATTTGATATGTCCTTGTAAACTCCAGTAGCTCACCTGTGGTCCCTGTCAAGAAAGAACAAATTCTCCAATGTCTTCCTTCAAGCATAGAGCTTTTCCTTTCATTTTTGGTAACTTTTCTTTCCCCCTCCTCAGTGAAATTGCTGATCAAGAGTCAGACGCCATTTGGATGGCTTAACAGTCCATCATGTCAGTTTTTACAGCTTTGAAAATGTCCCCAATTTCTTTTAATTGTCTTCTCTCTGGTGTCTGCAATCGCATGACAGTTATGTGGGACTAGATTCTTATTAGAGCAATGAGTTGAGGTTCTCCAGCCCTCTCTGCCACACCATATACGAGTGATCATGAACAGCCTGACAATTACATAGACGCCATTATGAGCTGCTGTACAAATGGGAGGACATAGACTCATTACTTAACCAGCAGAATACCAATGGATACAAAGAAGCCCGTGTTTCCCCTTCTAATGTGTGGAATCCGGAAGAGCCTCCTCCAGATTGATTCCTTTATCTACTTACTTGGATTAAAGCCTGTCACAGTGAAATGAAAAAATACTCTTCTTATCCCTAACCTTCCTAATACTACAGACATTAATTAATTATCATTTCTTTATTGGTAACTAAAAATTAAAAAAAGTTTTATAGTAGCTAGTCCTTATGGAAAAATTAAACATATTTTTGCTTTAAATAGTATTTTGTTCATTTACACTACTGAATGTAGAGTAACTAACACTAGTAGGTTGTCAGTGAAGACTTTTAAAGAACAATGTAATAATTCCAAAGAGGTCATTACTTATATTAATGTCGAAATTAACTTCTAAAATCAATATTAGGCCAGGCGTGGTGGTGCACGCTTGTAATCCCAGTACTTGGGAGGCTGAGACCAGAGGATCCGGGTTCGCGGCCAGCCTCAGCTACTTAGTGAGGCCCTCTACAACTTAGTGAGACCCTGTTTCAAAATAAAGAATAAAAAATAGGGCTGGGGGTGTAGCTCGGAGGTAAAATTCCCCTGGGTTCCATCCCTAGTACCGCAAATAAATAAATAAATAAAATGAAATAAAATAAATAGTCTCTTATTCTAATACTGAATTGTTGTTGGTGGATGCCTGAATTGTGCAGAACTAGTAAATGCTGTAATTTCTTACAAATATGATCTGAGTCAGATTTCTTCATATTCTGTTTTTAGCTTTACTCTTTACTAGAACTTTAAATCACAAAAGGGTTCAATTAGTGTGATGCTGGATGGCATACTTTAAAGCATCATGCAATATATTGAACTGAAAAGTAAGAAGTTCTCTATTACTTATTTTGACCTTAAGACAACTAATTTACTTGAGAGAAAATGGACCAATCTCATTCTTTTCTTCATCTCTGAAATTAGTTAGGGTACTCACTAAAAGTCCATGTTCATAAAATGGATACTAAGAAAATTTCACTACTTTTCATGTACCTCATATTTTTATTATCGTTTTGTTTTCCTTCTTCATTCAAAAAAGGTTCATATAAATATTGCAAGTAGAAAAAATGGACTTCATAACATCTCAAAGGCATTGGCAACAGTCAAAGATAACTAAACCAATGGTCAAAATAAATAGCCTAAAAAGGATTGAAAATAAAAATGTGTCCTACAGATCAACATTAGATTGTAGGAAGACCATGAAGGCCTGAGAACATAATGAAGTCTTTTCTATCAAAGGATTAGCTTATTTTAAAGTAACTCCATTGTGTAAAACCACCATTTTGTAATCTTGTATATGGTTCCTGTTCCTTTGTAAGTTAGCATTTCCTAAATATTGCAAATGCTAACCCCTCCCTGGGTTTTCCATTCTAGATGAATCAGCCAACCATGTAAGACTGGGAAACCACACTTCCACCAATAAGAGTACAGTGCAGAAATTTGTTGAACTTCCCACCATTTGTACTTGCTTGTCTGGTTTTTGTTGGTAGGTACCCCTTTGGCGAAAAGTAAAATTGCCTTGTCGAACCATTTTCGAACACGCGTCTTTTCATGACACCATAAAAATTTATTTCTAATAAAGGGACAAAAGAGTCATCAAACACTCCAGTAATAATCACTATGCTAGAACATTTGAATGTCTAAAAAGTATTCTTCTTAGACCAATGTTATCATACCCCTGCTGCACAGAAAGAAAATGGCTCAAGGAGATGCAATAATCAATCAAGCAGGTTATGAGTGATGGCCTGGGATTTCTACTAGGTCTATCTGGCCTTATAATCTAAACTCTCTATTCCCCCATATTTGATGCAAGATTGTATATAATTGTATATTGGAAGATGGATTCTATTTCCCCATATTCAGTTAAAGATAGGTGAAGGAGTAATCGCTCATGAAAAAATTCAACAATATTTTTTAGTAATGCATGACTAAATAGCATTACTCTTACTTTCAAAGATGTTATCTTATTTTCTTCCTTCAGTACCACAGACTAGATTTTAAACTCATCTCTGAGGTAAAGATGGGTACTTTTGAGATCACAAAATGTCTCTTAGTAATTTTAAACCTCTGATTAAGCAAACCTTGCCTTCCTATCCTAGGATACATAGTCCATTTTGTATAATTCTTTATATATCCATATTTGAGAGTTCCAATCCATCTACATTCACTGTGAATTTTCAAAGTTTTAAAATTCTTTTAGTGATAGCCCGGCATAAAACATAATAGGATTATTAGAGTGATATATAACTTTTCATTATCTGAGTTATAAAAATTTGTGAATTTGGAAATTATCATATATGTTATGAGAAACAACATTCTATACTGCAAGATATGCTAATATGATATTCAGACTTTTGAAAAAATCTTGGAGTCTGCTGAAATACTGTGTTTAGATTCAGTTTAATTAATTTTAATAAACATTACTGATTAAAGAAAGGTAACGGTGACTGTAAGTCTGAGAGGATGATATGCAATTCTAGGGTTTTTTTCTGTCTTTTTCAGTTACTTATAAAATTTAAATATGTAAAAAGAAAAGAAAATGAAATCTCAAAGGCAGGTCTTTGTTGTCAAAAATTGAATATTTCATTTAAAGAGAATATGTTTCCAAAAGTGATTTCTTCTTACTTGGGAAACCATAGCAATAGACTTCATTTACTATTATAAAGATAGGGACATATCACACCAGATTTTTTCAACTATAATTATGTGTACTAAAAACCTGAGAAAATATGGTTAGTCTATAAGTAGGACCACAGGTGTCTCTTCTACTAAGTACAAAATTTCAAGAGAAATGATTTCATTAGGTGGTACCTAGATTTGACATGCACTGATAAATATTTTACTAATTATTTTTCTTTGAAATAACATATAAAATTTTGTTTAAAATGGCAGATAAATAATTTTCTTTATCATTGTACTATCAAAGTTCCCCTCATACCAGTCTTGCTTGTTCTAAGAAATTTTCCCAAAAGGTAGGAAATTTTAATAGAAATAAACAATTTGAATTATGAGTAACTTGCAAAATCAATACAAGCTACAGCATATTAAATGAATGGTTGCACTGACCATATGTTTTCTTGGAGGCAAATGGCTTGACTCAAACCTCTCTTAGTAGGCTCAGACTTCTATACTTTGCTATAGATAAAATATACTGAGTAGATTAAACACCGTATGTTTTCTTGATAGCACTGTAGGCTGGGAAGGGCCAAGCTCAATATGGGCAGATTTAGTTTTTGGTAAGGACTTTCGTCCTGATTTGCAAAATGGTCACCTTTACACTGTGTCCTCACATAGTAGAAAAAGGAAGCCCTGGCATCTCTTTTTCTTCTACCTTAATGACCATTTAAAACTAACCCTCACAGACCCACCTCCTAATATCATCAAGACTATTAGGAAGGCTAACGTAGGTGGTTAGAGCCTCAACGTATGAATTTTTGGAAGGACTCAAATGTTCAGTCCACAACATTGCAAGTGGATTCATACAAATGCATTTTAAAAGACAATTATAATCATTTGAAGAATGTAATATATTTGTTCAGTTTTACCTCACATCTCTCAGATTCCCTATATGAGTGAATGATCTATGAACTAAATGGATCCATCAAGCCAGATGTGGTGGCACACACTTGTAATCCCAGTACCTGGGAGGCGGAGACCGGAGGACCTGGGTTCGCCGCCAGCCTCAGCTACTTAGTGAGGCCTCTGCAACTTCGTGAGACCCGGTTTCAAAATAAAGGATAACAAATAGGGCCGGGGGTGTAGCTCAGAGGTAGAACACCCCTGGGTTCAATCCCCAGTACCGCAAATAAATAAATAAATAAATAAAATAAATAAATGGATCCATCAAATAAACCAATTTGCACAACTACTTTTTGTCTTAAAATATCCACTTCCTAAGCTAACAGTTTTAGCATTTGGGTTGATGCAATTTTAGAGTGTAATTTGGCTTTTTTAATTTTAAAAGCTGAGCTCTACAGAGTTCAGGTCAATTGTATGATGGAAATTTTGGATCATTTGCAAGAGAAATAGATACCCAGCACCAGCAGAGTTTGTGTTGTTATTTGAGACTCTGTGTATGTGTGTGTGTGTGTGTGTGTGTGTGTGTTGATGTGTGCATACACACATATTCCTGCTGATCCTAGATTTATCTAGTAGATCCTGTACCATTGCCACACATGTATGTAAATCCTTTATAGAGGTGGTTAGAATTCTTCTTTCCTTTAGCATATTTGTTTATTAAACACTTGCTTGACAAATTTGAGCTCATCATGGCAATACCTGTGATGTTAAGTTGCATGAACAGCTTATGAGTTTTAGATTAGTACATTTTTTTTTTTTTACTTCTGAGAGAGGGATGCATAATACACCCTTTAAAAAGCACCAAATGTTAAAAATATAAAATGAAGTAAAGTGAGCAATGAAGAAAATTGTTTATCAAATGGCATAATTATTTACTAATTATTCACTTTATGCTTTCAAAATATAGTACAGTGTTTGTGTTTGTAATAGCTCTTTCATTTTTCATATGAAAGCATATCCATAAATATTTGTCTAAGTAAAGACCTGCTCTGTGTACAAATGATTGTTGAAACTGAGTGCTTGGAAAGAAGATCTTCAATGTTTTCACTGAGAAATAATGAAAACATATTTGATAAATAATTCATTTACACCTGCTGTGCATAATAATCACTCATGATGTTAGAGTTCTTTCTGAAATAGTTCTCCAAATAAGTTGTCCTTTGCACAGTGTTATTTCCAGTGAGGAGACTTGAAAGTTTGTGATATTTCAGTAAGTACATTGTACTAGGAATTAATACAGCAATATTGGTCCCTGAAGCTTTGTATAAATGATTTATCTTAAATGTGCAAATAGTATGGTCAAGGTTTAAATAAGAATTTTGTGAAAGGGATAGCATTATGCAAATCCTAATTCAACCTCTACTTTTTAATTTCTTTGAGTATCTATAAATATAGCATATTAAATTGTAGTATGTGTTAAAATGGTGTGAAGGAAAGTATTAGTATAATTTGTTCATGCTCCTCAGTGTGTGGTCTTCCAAGGATCATCAAATAGGAAAATGCTAGAAATGCAAATTCTCTTGTCTCCCCTCCCTATCCAAATTTACATACCAAATTCTTGGGCTTGACAATGGTGCAAAGGATTCTGATGCTTGTTCAAGTCTGAGAACACTGTTATGTAATAAGAGGGTACCATATTGCAGAAAGATTAACATACTATTAAGAAATATGTCATGAGTGATTAGCATGTACTGAAGATAAGAAATTTATGAAACAAAGAGAGCACTCCAACATTTTCATGTGCCTTTCAATGTAAAATATATATATATATATTATATATAAGTATGTGTACATATATATGTATATATAATATTATATATATATATATATATATATATATATATATATTATGGAAATCACTATGGAAGTTTCTCAGAAGACTGGGAATGGAACTACCATATGACACAGAGATAGTATCCCTGGGCATCTTCCCAAAGAAAATGAAATCAGAATATTATAATCATACATGCATATCCATGTTCATAGCAGCACAATTTATAATAGCCAAATTATGGAACCAGCCTAGATGTCTGTCAGTGGATGAATGGATCACACAACTTTAGTATAGTAATACAATGGAATTTTACTCAGCCATAAATAAGAACAAAATCATGCCATTTGCAGTAAAAATGGATGGAACTCAAGAATATCATACTAAGTGATTACAGCTAGTCTCAAAAAACGAGTAAATGTATGTTTTCTTCTATATGTGGAAGCCAGAGAGATATTTGGAAATAAGGGCAACATCGGATAGCTAAGTAAAGACTCCAGGGGACTGACTGAAGGGGATTAGGGAAGGAAGACAAAGTCATAAAAAGTGTAATAGTTGACAGTCGGGCGTGCTGGCGCACACTTGTAATCCCAGTACTTGGGAGGCTGAGACAAGAAAATAGGTTCGGGGCCAGCCTCAACTAATTAGTGAGGCCCCCCGCAACTTACTGAGACCCTGTTTCAAAATAAAGAAAAAATATAGGGCTGGGGGTGTAGCTCAGAGGTAGAATGCCCCTGAGTTCAATCCTCAGTACCAAAAAAAAAAGAAAAAAAAGTGTAATAGTTGAAATAATGCTATGAATGTATACAAAACTACCAATTCCAATATCAAAGACATGTGTGTGAAGGGAGAAGGAGGGAAGATGGAGGGGAGTGCATCAAGAGCTGTGTGCATGCATTTCTCTAACACTGTATACCCCGATATGATGTAAAATTACAATGCACCAAATAAAAAAATAATTTTCATATAAGTGGACTGTGTTCACTCACATTTTCAAAATCTCTTATAATGAATATTGAATAATCTGTAGCTTAAAAAATGTAATCTTAGAAGCCAGGCATAGTGGTGCACCCTTGTAGTCCCAGTACTTGGGAGGATGAGACAGGAGGGTCACAGGTTCGCAGCCAGCCTTAGCAACTTAGTGAGGGCCTCTGCAACTTAGTGAGACCCTGTTTTAAAATAAAAAATAAAGTAGGACTGGGGGTGTAGCTCAGAGGCAGAATGTCCCTGAGTTCAATCTTCAGTCCATACTCACAAGAAAGGAAGGAAGGAAGGAAGGAAGGAAGGAAGGAAAGAAAGAAGGAAGAAAGGAAGGATTATATTTTGAGAAAGTTTTAATAAAACACAAATATACACCATTTTCACATTAAAAAAAAGAAAAAGAACATCTTTTGTGGAGATTCCTCATAAAACATGGAATGGATACACCATACGATTCAGCTGTACCACTCCTGGGTGTCTTTCCAAAGGGATTGAAACCAGAATATTATAGTGATACATGCATATCCATGTTTATAGCAGCTCAATTCACGATAGCCAAATGATGGAACCAATCTAGGTGTCCATCAACAGAGGAATGGATTGCATAATTATGGGGATATACACAAAGTGGAATTCTACTCAGCCATAAAGAACAAAATTATGTCATTTGCAGGAAAATGGAGGGACCTGGAGAACATTATGTTAAGTGAGATTAGCCAGTCACAGAAAGTGAAGCGTCATAGGTTTTCTCTCATATTCGGAAACTAGGGAGTAATCAAAATACAAGAGGGGCCAGGCATGGTGGCGCATGCTTGTAATCCCAGTACTTTGGGAGGCGGAGACCAGAGGATCCGGGTTCGCGGCCAGCCTCA
>PVJS01042048.1:0-17685 GCA_004027185.1 Glis glis | reverse complement strand
AGAATTAAGGGAACGTAATTGGAGAAGTATACAAACAGTGTTAATACGCTGCTTCTTGGAAGACATATCCCGACTTCTAATCTTCCTCTGCGGGTATATGTGGCTGGTGTTTAATCAGGCATGTGGATGTATTCAGGTGTTCAACCGTTCTATTAGCGGCACATTGTCACTTGCTGAGCTGTCGCGGCGCGTGGTTGCCGGCGCTCCGGTTGCTTTCTCTCCCGCTCTCACTGTGGCCTCTGTAATGTGTGTAACTGTCCTCCTCACTCTTATCTTTGGAAAGCTTTAAATAGAGATCCTGGGATGGTCAGCTGTGTCAGAACCCGAGGTGCCGCGGCTTTACGGATTCATCTTGTGTAGAGAGAGAGCCGGGGCCTTGAATCAGACGGTCTGTCTCGAGGGGCACGGTAGGGCGGTGGCCAGTGGCCTGTCCACCCGGTCAGGTCCACGGGAGGGGAGTCTGTGCAGACCAGCCCCATGGCTGACCTGCCCAAGGTCGCTGGGGTGGGGTGTGTCCCTGGGGACATGGCCTTGGCCTCCAGGGGCCACAGCAGCTCTGCCTTCCAGAGATCCCTGCACTGGAATCCCAAGGGTTGGTGACAAAGCAGAGAAGGCAAGAGCAGCGCTGTCTCTTCTGGGGAGGGGACAGCGAGAGGCTGGCCGAGTGAGGAAATGCCCTGTGGCCTTCTGCATTCCTTCATTCCTTCATGTCCCTTGTCCTCGCGGAGAGTGTGTTCTGAGGACCGGCTTCCATGTTGCTGTTAGAGGAAATTAAATTGGTTATAAATTTCTATACAGTAACATCAAAGCTACTGGATTTCCCTTTTATTCTTAACAGTTGACAAGTATAAAAGCTCAGATTGAACCCAGTTGTCTAAAGTTGAAGAGTCCTTTAAGAAAGCCAAGACTTACCCGGTCAAGTCTCTACTGGTGTCTAACTGAATTTCTCAGATCTATTTTATTTAATATTTTAGAGCTGGGAGTGGTGACACATGCTTGTAATAAGTACTTGGGAGTACTGGGAGTCCCAGTATTTGGGAGGCTGAGACAGGAGGATCACAGGTTCGAGGACAGCCTTAGCAAATAGTGAGACTCTCATCAACCTAGAGAGACCCTGTTTCAAAATAAAAATAAAAAATAGGGCTGGTGTATAACTCGGAGGTAGAATGCCCCTGGGCTCAATTCCCAGTATATATATATATATATATATATATATATATATACTGGGATATATATATATATGCCAGTACCTATATATATATATATATATATATATATATATCAGTACCTATATATATAAAATATTTTATATAATACATCTATTTTATATAGATTTTATAGAGATATTTTGTATAATTTTTTGATGATTATTTTTGTGGTACTGGGGATTGAACCCAGGGGTATTCTACCTCTGACCTACACCCCCAGCCCTATTTTATTTTTTATTTGAAACAGGGACTGAGTTGCAGAGGGCCTCACTAGGTTGCTGAGGCTGACTGCAAACCTGAGATCCTCCTGTCTTAGCCTCCCAAGTACTAGGATTATAGGCATGTACCACCATACCTGGATTGTATAATATTTGTATATATTTTTGTATAATTATTTTGTATAATAGATTTATTTTGTATAATAGACTGTATTTTGTATTCTGTTAAAGAAGAAATCCAATAATAATTTAGCACATAGTTTTGGCAATGTTGAACATAATATACAAAATATATTGTTAGGCAGCTTAAAATTGAAAGGGGGGAAAAAAGAACAACTTAAGAGAAAATTAAGTACTAGGAGACCATAGATATGAAGCCTCTTAAATCTTTCCAGAAACATTAACCCGTCTAATTGGGAAAGCAATGCACCTGAAAATCACATTAAAATAAACTAGCATGATAATTGGGAGCAATGAGAGATAGCCAAGACGGAGCTGCAATGCAGAATTTTTTCAATCTGAAATTGAACACTTAAAACTAATTTTAAATTTTTATTTTTTATCTAGTAGCTCTTGGAGATGAATAGGCTACATTGTGTGTGTGTGTGTGTGTGTGTGTGTGTGTGTGTGTGTGTGTTACTGGGGATTGAACCCAGGGGCGTTCTACTTCTGAGCTACACTCCCAACCCTATTTTATTTTTTTCACTTTGAAACAGGATCTCACTAAGTTGCAGAGGGCCTCGCTAAGTTACTGAATGCTGATCTGGAACCTCGATCCTCCTGTCTCAGCCTCCTCAGTACTGGGATTACAGGTATTCACCACCACACTCAGCTCATATAATTCCATTTCAATATATCTTGTGATTTACCTCTGCTCAGAAACTAACTTCATCCCCTTAGTCAGGTGTCGCTGGAGCAAGTGGCCCCCATTCCCTGCCGACTTGTCTTACACAAAGAGATCTGCACAAGAATCCAGACTTTGTGTGTGTGTGTGTGTGTGTGTGTGTGTGTGTGTGTGTGTGTGTGGTACTGGGGATTGAACCCAGGGTCATTCTTCCTCTGAGCTACCCTGCCGTCCCCATTTTATTTTTATTTTGAAACAGTGTCTCACTAGGTTGATAAGAGTCTACTACTTGATAGGCTGTCCTCGGAACCTACAATCCTCCTGTCTCAGCCTCCCAAGTACTGGGATTACAAGTGTGTACCACCACACCCAGCTCAATCCAGACTTTCAGTTGTGATATCCTTTCTACGGTTTGACACTAGGTACATTGACTTCTGAATGGGGGAGACGACTGACCTGGTCACTCGATTGAGTCTGTGCAGCGAGGAAACCATTAAGACGGTGGAGTGGGAAGAGCAATATGACTTCATATTTGTGCCAGATGCTTAGCATATGCAGGCCCCAAATACAGGCCAACGCCATCATTTAAGAATAAAGATCCAGGCCGGGCGTGATGGCGCACACTTGTAATCCCTGTACTTAGGAGGCTGAGACGGGAGGATCGCAGATTCAAAGCCAGCTGTGGCAATTTAGCGAGGCTCTCAGCAACGTAGTGAGACCCTGTTTCCAAATAAGAAATAAAATCAGGCTGGAGGTGTAGCTTGGAGATAGAATACCTCTGGGTTCAATCCCCCCCCCCCAAAAAAAGAATAAAGATCCTGCCAGGCATGGTGGTGCATCCCTGTAATTCCAGTTCTTGGAACAGGAGGATCACAGATTAAAGGCTAGCCTCAGCAATTTATTGAGACCCTGTTTTAAAATAAAAAATAAGCTGGGCGTGGTGGTGCATGCTTGTAATCCCAGTACTTGGGAGGCTGAGACAGGAGGACCCTGTGGTCCTCCTGTTCAAGGACAGCTTTAGCAAGTAGTGAGCCTCTCATCAACCTAGCAAGACCCTGTTTCAAAATTAAAAAATAAGAAATAGGGCTGGGAGGGTGTAGCTCAGAGATAGAATGGCCCTGGGTTCAATCCCCAGTAACGCACGCGCACGCGCACACACACACACACACACACACACACTATGGAAATAAAGATAAACCACCACAGGAGAACAGCAGAGCCTGTTTCTTTAGAGCTTGCGATAGTAAGGGAGTCTGCTATGCTCAGTGGGTTTGGAAGGGCGGGATGGGTCGGGTGCGCCCTGATGGAGCCACGGGCTGGGGTTGCTGGAGGTGGCTCAGCGGAAGCAGGGCGTCCTACAGAACTGTCTGGGGGGCGCATTTGGCTTTCTCTGGTTGGTCCTAAGTTGAAAGCAAAGACAAAAATTAGGGAAGTTGTCAGTTATTAACCAAGTCCTGGCCATTTGGGGTGGGTTGTTACAGAAGTTACCCTGTAGCTTCCTGGATTGTCACTAAAGAAAGCAGGTTGACTTAGAAGCAGTCTGGCTTCCAGGGCTGTTACCATAGATAGGGGTAGGTTTCCTACACAGAGTGCTGCAGATATGGATCAAAGTTCTACTTTTATGAGGTCTGGCCATTGCCTTTTGCATATTTAGTTTCTCCATATGTGTCAAAGGCAAAAAAATTCTGAATATAAGCTGGGTGTGGTGGCGCACGCCTGTAATCCTAGTACTTGGGGGAGGCTGAGGCAGGAGGATCACAGGTTCGAGGATAGCCTCAGCAAAACAGTGAGACTCTCATCAACCTAGTGAGACCTTGTTTCAAAGTAAAAAGAAAATAGGACTGGGGGTGTAGCTCGGAGGTAGAATGCCCCTGGGATCAATCCCCAGTACCATACACACACACACACACACACACACACACACACACACACAAATTCTGCATATGTGACTAAACTGATTTATGACATTATTATTCTTAATAGAGTATTTTTAAACAAATCTCCAAATATTACCTGAGCTAAGTAGACTCATTCCCGGAAACTGCCTTAAGAAAGGGACAGCTGTCGCTATTTAAAGACTTCCCTTAAATCAGCTACCCAGAAAAGGGAGTTGGTGTCACTGTGAGTCACCGCCCCCCAGCTGGTGGCCAGAGCAGGTGTGGGGGAGCCCGGTTGGGGGTGCACTGAGGCAGGCCCTCTCTGCTCAGCGCTGCTGCTCAGCTGCAGAGTCACAGAATTGGGAAGGAGCCCGAAACGTGGCTTGTCCAGCCCCGGCCCTGAAAGAGTGTTTGTAAGTTGTTCATTCAAAAGCTCAGCGCAGACCAAGACGTGATAATCTGCCAGGGCGGCTGATTCTGGGCTTCAGAGTTCCAGCGATGTCAAGTGGAGGCAGCAGTGACAGGAGCCCAAGGTGGCGTGGAGGGTGAGAGGCTGTGCCTGCTGGGCCTGGAAGCTTCAAACCAGGATGTCACGCGGTGGCCGCACGGGCAGCGGTGGGACACCGGCAGTTCAGGCACTCAGCAGACTGGGGTCAGTGATGGAGCCGCACTGGGGTCTGGTCTGCGTGGCTGAGGCCCACGTGTTCAAAACAAACTCATTCCTGTCTTCTAAGACTCACGTCCTCAGTGCAATGGCATATCTGAGTGGTGTGTGTGTGTGTGAGTGTGTGTGTGTGTGTGTGTGTGTGATGCTGGGGATTGAAGCCAGGGACATTCTACCTCCAGCCCTATTTTATTTGGGAATGGTCTCACTAAGTTGCTGAGGCTGGCTTTAAACCTGCAATTCTCCTGTTTTAACCTCCCAAGTACTGGGATAACAGGTATGGGCCACCATGCCTGGCTTGGGTGTTTTTTTTTAATAAACTAAAAAGCAAAAACAAAAACAAACAAACCAAAAAACCAGTCTCTGTCTTCCATAAAAATTGCCATTAATGCTACAATAAAGTTATTTCTCCCTGGACCATTAAGTAGGGCCCATGATGCTCTCTCACCCCCAGTACTTCAGTGTGTATTTTAATAAGCAGGACTTTCTCCTACATAAGTACAGAATATCCATCAGAACCAGGAACACCACATTGTCATTTTATACACCACGGAATTATAAATCCAAAACAGGACTGCCATCTAATCCTTGGACCTCATTTGGTAATAACCTTCAAGCCCAAGTTTAGCTAGATGATGAATGCAAGACTAATGGAATCAAATAGCTTTTCTATGTTAGTAATGACCAACTGTAAGATCTCATTTAAAAATATTCTTTATATGACAGCAAAACTATATGGTACCAGGGGCATACCTTTATACATGCAGCAGAAATAATACAAAAGACATCTGGTTATAGAGAAACATAATAATGTTGGGTTAGGGTTAGCCACCCAGAAACAGCCCCTGGGCTTTGGATTTTAATTTCCTGCCTGTCATTTCCTGCCTCAAGTCTCCTTCTGTCTAGATCCCTTGAGTGTGGAGATATACAATCGTGTGATGAAATGTTTGAACGATTAGCAGAATGATGAGCTGGGAGTGTTTGTGACAATGTTGCTGGACATGGTAATCCAGGCCACTTTAACCTCTGCAGTTTTGAACTTGTCACAGGGTAGAAAAGTGACACCCACTTGGACTATATCAGCTCTCAACTCTAACCTCAGTGGGGGATCTAAGGTGCCCTCTGATGTGGCCGCTGTAAAAACCATAAAAACCAGACCCCCCGTAGACACTGCCCTTCATCTTTCATATCTTGCCCCGTTCTCTCCCCATAGAAAAATGACAGCGGTGGTCATGGGGGAACGCCCAGCTCACTGGAGTGAAGAAACTGATTTTGACATCTGAAAACTAACAGAAATCAGAAATTCTAGAGTAAATTGTCAACTAAACCAAATGAATTTGGATCAATCCTCTTAGATGGCAGGTTAATTTTTAAAAAGGGTTTAATTTTATTTCTAGTCTTCTCTTGGTTATTTGGTTTTTAAATTCTGCGCATCAAAGATTTAATGTCAGAGTGAACACACAACTCTGCAGGCCTCCCCGCACTGGCGATCTCTGTGTGCTTGGGGAACACAGGAGAACTTTCTATGAGGCCTATGGTGTGAAGTCACCCAGCCTTGATGCCAGGGCCCTCTCGCCCTTTGCCCTCTTACCCTTTGCCCTTGTCTGGACCATGTTTGCCGAGGGCCTTGGCGGCTCAGTCTCCCCACCCGCATGGCCTCTCAGATGGAGCCGTGCCCTGGGTCTTGACGTTCTCACAGTGAGGTCGCACGTCTGAAATAGCAGTTCTGTGAAGAGAGTGAGGCTTTTGCTCTAAAGGCGCTGCCGCCCCTGACTCATTCTTGCGCTCTTAGGATAGACTTATCCACACGAACAGCTGCTTCACCCATGGGTGTCCAGTCCCTGAGTGACACATCTCACATTCATGCGACTCTGTCATGAATGGGACCAGGCGTGGCCCGTTTGAAGGGTGAGATGGCTCTTCCTCTGGGCCCAGCCCAGCTCTGGCCTTTCTGTTGAGACCGACGCATGGCGATGGAGACACCCGTCCACAGGAAGTCTCCGAAGTCCTACTCCCTAGTGTCAGCTCGGGCCTCCTGGCTCTCAGATGGGCAGCATGGCAGGCCCAGCTGTCCCCAGACCTGGAATCCAGTGTCCGTTTCTAGCCAGCAGAAACATCCTGTCACCTGTTATTTTTATTTTAAAACGTTGGCTCATCTGGCAGAATCTAGAGTTGGGTCAGTGTAATAACACTGTATTGCCCAGGACCTGGGTCCATTTTCAAAACCCAGGAGCCAAGTGCCTGCTTCATGGGGATTTGCTCCTGGCAGGCCTGACTCAGGGTAGGCCGTGTGCATCCCAGGGCCTCAGCTTGAGGGGGAGGAAGGGATGGTGCACCCCACGCCCTTCCTTAGCAGCTCTGCCTGCCCCCCCCTCCACTCTGCCGCCTTCACTGGGACCCAGGCAGAACAACCTGGGAGCAGCCAGGGAGGTAGGGCAGGTGGTTTCTGGTTTGGTTCCCCTTCTCGAACCTTCTTTCAGTGATCTGGTCTCTGAGGATGGACCCACGCTCTTGGTGGCCCTGGCCTGCACTCTGGGGTCCTGGGCTGAAACCTCGTCTTCCTCAGGGCTTTGGCCCTGGGAGAGTTGGGGGCCTGGGGCAGACCTGAGCCCCCTCCTACTGGGGTGCCCCTGTCTTCTCCAGGACCCAGGCTGTTTTGGGGGTTCCTGGACTCCTTTGTGCCCTACTCTCTGCTTCTGGGTCCAAGCTACTTAAGAGATATGTGCAGGAGTCTGATGGAGAGGGAACCAGAAGTATGCTACTTTAAGAAAGATTTCTCTTTATCCATTTATACAGTTGTATTAATTTGTTTAGATCATTTAAACCAATTTCTAAAAGGTTAAAATGAAAGCCAGGCATGGTGGCTGTAATCCCAGTATTTGGAAGGCTGAGACAGGAGGATTATAGGCTCAAGGACAGCCTCAGTAATGCAGACAGACTCTCAACAACCTAATAAGACCCTGTTTCAAAACAAAAAATAAAAAGGGCTGGGGTGTAACTCAGAGGTAGAATGCCCCTGAGTTCAATCCCTAGTACCAAAATAAATAAATAAACAAAGGGTTAAAATGCATTGAACAACAAACTTGAAAACAGAATGAATAGCCAGGCATGGTAGCGCACGCTTGTAATCCCAGTGCTTGGGAGGCTGAGACAGGAGGATCTGGGTTCATGGCCAGTCTCAACTATTTAGTGAGGCCCTCCGCAACTCAGTGAGATCCTGTTTCAAAATAAAGAATAAAAAGTAGGGCTGGGGGTGTAGTTTGGAGGTAGAATGCCCCTGGGTCCAATCCCCAGTACCGAAAAAAAACCAGAATGAATTATTAACTGTTTATTTCAAAATTTGTAGTTGGACTAGAATCAACCAAACTCCCTACAAAATTTCATCTGTTTTAGAAAGTCTGACGTAAATGTTGTCGATTTAAAATATTCCTGTCCCAGGGACAACCTACCACTGAGCTACACCCTGAGCCCTTGGCTGGCATCAGCGACACCCATCTCCGCCCCCACCTTCTCGCGGTGTCCTCCTCTGTCTGTCCAAATGTCCTTTTTTGATAAAGACACCAGGTATGTGGGATTAAGGCCCATCCTGCCCCAGGATGACCTCATCTCAGCTAGCAGCATCGGCAATGACCCGACTTCCAAATAAAGTCACATTCTGAGACGCTGGGGGTCAGGACTTCACCCTGCGGATTGAGAGGGGTGGAATTCTCCCTCCACAGATCAGCAACCCCAAGAAGTTTTTGGAATGGTAATAATTCCTCTTCATTTCCTTGATTTCCTAACACTCCACAGAATGCTCTAGTGGGGCAGGATGACCTTGCGACAGAAGTGATTAAAGTTATTTGTGTTTTCAGAGAAATGTATGATGAGCATTCAGGGTGCATGGAGACAGCTCCCCCGGGTCATTGTGCAAATCCCTACTAGATGCCACTGGCCTGGAAACAGTTCCCACATGTCACCAAGAAGACTGACGTGTGCCTTGGGGTCAGAGAGGTTCCTGGGGGTTTTTTGGAGAGGGTTGTGTCTCTAGGTGGAGAGAGAGAGAGTGAGAGAGAGAGAGAGAGAGAGAGAGAGAGAGAGAGAGAGAGGCATCTAAATGGAGCTTCAAGAGCCAGGACAGCCCCTGGGTCCCTGTGCTCTGTGATGCCAGGGCAGCTGCGTCCATGGAGGTGAGACCGCCGCTCCGGTTATCCAGGACGTGTTTGGACCCGGAGCTGTGAGTGCTGCCGCAGCTAAGATGCTCAGGCTGAGGGCTGCCCACGGCCGACCCTCGGCTGGCTGGCTGGCTGCACACTCTGCAAGCGGACACCAGGAGGTCAGACTCCAAAACTGAAGGGGCAAGACAGTAGAGGACACGAGGCCGACTCCCCACATCCATTGACCCACCAGTGAGCAGTCATGTGGTGGTTCTCAACCTGCCTGGGAGTATGTGTGTGTGTGTGTGTGTGTGTGTGTGTGTGTGTGTGCATGTGTGTGTGCATGCATGTGTGTGTGCATGTGTGTGTGCATGTGTGTGTGTGTGCGTTCCTCTGGGCTTCTGTTTCAAGGTCACCAAAAGCCATGAATCCCTAATTCTCTTCCCAGCCTGTTGACAACCTCTGACCTTTTACCCTCAATAATTTCTTCCTGGCCAGACATGGTGGTGCACGCTTGTAATCCCAGTACTTGGGAGGCGGAGACCGGAGGATCAGGGTTCGTGGCCAGCCTCAGCTACTTAGTGAGGCCCTCCACAACTTCATGAGACCCAGTTTCAAAATAAAGGATAAAAAATAGGGCTGGGGGTGTAGCTCGGAGGTAGAATGCCCCTGGGTTCAATCCCCGCTATCGCAAAATAAAATTTCTTCCTTTGGTTATGAATGTACATATTCTCTCTCTACATTCCTGGAGAAGACGGTTCATCCACTCACCCCTCCAGCAGTTGTTGAGATCCAGGGCAGGCACTGTGGATAATAGATTGTTACATCGGAGACCCTGCTTCTCACCCGCCTATCATCTCTTAAAGGAGTTACTCAAAAGACTATGAATACAAGCAAAAATTACACTGAAGTCCATAAGATAGGTATAGACCCCTGTAACAAAAGTTTCACCTCCAAATATGGGAATATGGACTAGTCTCATTGTTACTGATTTCTAATTCAGTTCTTTTGCAGTCAGAGAAAATGCTCTGTAAGAGCTGAATCTTTGAAGTTATTGAGAATAACTTCATGTCCCAGCATGTGGTCTTTTCCTTTAAGCCCTTGGAAAATATTCCATGCATGCCTAAAAAAAATGTGTTCTAGCTGGGCGCAGTGGCGCATGCCTGTAATTCCAGTACTTGGGAGGCTAAGCGAGGAAGATTGCAGGTTTCAGGCCAGCTTCAACAACTGAGCGAGACCCTCAGCAACTTAGTGAGACCCTATTTAAAAAAATAAAAAGGGCTGGGCGTGGTGGTACATGCTTGTAATCCCAGTATTTGGGAGGCTGAGACAGGTTCGTGGCCAGCCTCAGCAACTTGTGAGGCACTCCACAACTTAGTGAGACCCTGTTTCAAAATAAGGAATAAAATAGGGCTGTGGGGGATAGCTTGGAAGTAGAATGCCCCTGGATTCAATCCCCAGTACCACAAATAAAAATAAAAATAAAAAGGACTGGGGTGTAGCTTGGAGGTAGAACACCCCTTGGTTCAAATCTCCAGTACAGAGCCGGGCATGGAGGTGCATGCTTATAATCACAGTACTTGGGAGGTGGAGACAGGAGGATCCAGGTCGCGGCCAGCCTCAGCTACTTAGTGAGGCCCTCCACAACTTAGTGAGACCCTGTTTCAAAATAAAGAATTAAAAAATAGGGCTGAGGGTGTAGCTCGGAGGTAGAATGCCCCTGGGTTCAATCCCCAATACCGCAAAAAAAAAAAATCTCCAGTAAAAAAACAAAAACAAAAAAGAAGTGTTCTGGAGTTGCTGGCTAGAGGGCTCTAAAATGCCAACTAGAGAGAGGTATCTAATAGTGCTGTTCAGATCTTCCGCATGTTCACTGATTATTTGTCTAATTTGTCCAATTACAAAGAGAGAAATGTTTAAATCTCCAATTAAGAATGAGAATTTGTCTGTTTCTTCCTTTAATTCTGTTACTGCTTGCCTCACACACTTCGAAACTCTCACTGAGCACATACACACTTATGGTTGCTGTGTCTTCCTAATAAATTGATTCTGTTGTCATTGTGAAATGTCTCTCTCTCTCTGGTACTACTCACTGTCTTGCATCCTATTTTATCTCAATGTAGCCAGTCCAGATTCCTCATACCATTTGCCTGGTACATATTTTCCTATCTTGTTACTTTAAACCTATTTTTTTCTTTTTTTTTTTTTTTGCGGTACCAGGGATTGAACCCAGGGGCGTTCTACCTCCGCGCTACACCCCCGGCCCTATTTTTTTTTTATACTTTATTTTGAAACCGGGTCTCACGAAGTTGCGGAGGGCCTCACTAGGTAGGGAGAGAGATAGAGAGATAGAGAGAGAGAGAGAGAGAGAGAGAGAGACAGGGGGAGAGAGAGAGAGAGAGAGAGAGACAAGGAGAGAGAGAGAGAGAGAGAGCGAGCTGAGGCTGGCGGCGAACCTGGCTCCTCCTGTCTCCGCCTCCCAAAGTACTGGGATTACAAGCATGCGCCACCATGCCCGGCTAAACCTATTTTTTTCTATACCTACAATGCATGTATTATACACAGTGTGAACTTAGACCTTGCTTTGAAATAAAAATCAAATCTAACAATCTCTGAAGCATTTAGTAAATTTATATTTAATGCATTATTGATATGATTGGATTTGATTTACTCTTTTGCTATTTTTTTGTTTTTCCCATTTTTTTTTTCATTCCTGTGTTCCTCTTTCCCTGTCTTCTTTTGGGATAACTGAATATTTTTTAGAATTCTCTTTTGAGTTTTCCACTAAGCTCTTAGTACATTTTTCATGATTGTTTTAAAGTTAGCAATATAGCTTTTTGGAGGGGTACTGGGGACTGAACCCAGGGGCATTCTACCTCTGAGATACACCCACAGCCCTATTTTATTTTTTATTTGAAACAGTGTCTCACTAAGTTGCCAAGGCTGACCTGCGATCCTCCTGTCTCAGCCTCCCAAGTACTAGGATTATAAATGTGCGCCACTACATCTGGCTAGCAATACAACTTCTTAATTTCCTAGAGTCCACTTAGAGCTTTTTTGTACCCTTTTATATAAAATATAAAATGATTTTTGTGTGTGTTTGGCATTGGGGATTGAACTCAGGGGTGTTCTACCTCTGAGCAACACCTCCAGCCCTATTTTATTTTTTGTTTTGAAACAGGGTCTCACTAAGTTGCTGAGGACCTTGCTAAGTTCCTGAGGCCAGCCACAAACCTGTGATCCTCCTGCCTCAGCCTCCCAAGTACCGGGATTACAGGCATGTGCCACCACACCCGGCTTAAAATAGAAAAGAGCTTTTGCAATCATATATTTTCACTTATTACCCCTTGATCTTTATGCGGTCGCTGTTTTATCTATTATGCCTGTCTAGCCTATACATCCACAATGAAGGGTTGTGAGTTTTGCTTTGCACAGTGTCACATGTTCTGAAGAAAGCAGGTGTTTATCTACGGATTCCCCACTTGTCCGCTCTTTGCTCCTTCTGGGTTCACTTCCCTGTCTCTCAAGTCTCAAGTTCCATCCCTTTTTCTGCAAATGACATAATTTTGTTCTTCTTTATGGCTGAGTAGAATTCCATTGTGTGTGTAGACCACAGTATCATAAGCCATTCCTCTGTTGATGGACACCTAGGCTGGTTCCATAGCTTGGCTCTTGTCAACTGTGCTGTGGTAAACATGGACATGCATACATCTCTATCACATTCTGACTTCAGCTCCTTTGGAAAGACGCCCAGGAGTGGCACAGCTGGGTCACATGGTGGCTCCACTCCCAGACTTCCAAATGATTTTATTTCCGGTCCTCTTACTTCATCTCTTCTCTGAATCTTACATGGCCAGCCACCCCTTCCCTCTTGAGATTCTCTCTCCCCGACTTCCATGGCGCTCTTGCTGTGTGGCTGCTCTCTTAGATGTCGGGGCTCCCCAGGTTTTCCCTTCGGTTCTTTCTCCCCGCCCCTCCTTGAGCCCACTAACCCAGTGACTTGAAACGCCGCCTTTTCATCCAGAGACCTCTGATTCAGCTTCCTGATCTCCCAGGATGGTGTTTCCGGCTCCCAAAAAAGTCTTCACCTGTGCCCTCAGATGCTCAAGCACTCTGCGTCCCAGACGGAATGTCTTACGTAGGATCTACTCCTCTCCCACTCGCCCTCCCTAATCTATCCTTCCAAATTCCCTTTCTTCCTACCTAGTTGTTTGAACCAGAACCTTCATAATCATAAATTTCTAGCCCCTTTGCTCTTCGAATCTATCTGTTCCCTAAGGCCTTTGGATTCTGCTAATACTGTCACACATTCCGCGTCCTTGGTCATGGAGCACAGGGGCCCGGGGTGGGCTTGGAGAGAAGGACTCCTGCCCAGGGCGTTATTGTAGAGAATCAGCTGCCTCAGAGTGACCCAGGACCTCAGTCCCAGGAGGAGGAGGAGTATCGAGGGCCCAGGATGCCGGAGGAAGGAGCGGAACATTGGATCTGGCCAGTTGTTGAGCAGGGGTTACGGGCTTGATGTTTTAGCTTGAGGGGTCAGAGTAGACCGTTTGGTTTGTTTGATCGGCTGAAGCATGGAGCTAAAGGTGGCCCGTGCCAGCTGAGGTACAGATGTCCGGCCGCCTCGGCAGGCTTTGAAAGACACCGTCTACAGCCTTAAGGACGCCAACGCCAGAGTGCTGGAGGGGGGCTTGTCCGCTACAAATGCTCCTCCTGGGAGGGCCCAGAGGCCACATCTTTTATCAAGACCTTGAGAAATAATCGTATGAGGGAAGTCTGTGTCCTTTAGCTCTGTGGTGGCTCCCTACTGCCACCAGACCTCACCGTGAGGACAGTAGCCAGTCCACCTTGATCCCACGGCAAAGGGGTGGCCCAGGGGACACTCACTCGCAGGAGGCGGTCCACAGGCTTGCCTGACCAGCTGCTCAGGACAGCCCGCCACAGAGACCACAGCCCATTGGTCACGGCGTCCCAGAAAGCGAAACACATGGGCGTTCACTAAATCCTACTTGATTTGGAAGGCTGGAAGAGTTCTAGGTCCAGGGAACCAAAGTCTAACCAGAATCATGAAAGCTGAGAGGGAAGGACGGCCCCGCAGTCAGACCCAGACCCAGCCCGTGAGGGAAGGGGAGGCCAGGCCCGGGAGGAAGGATCCCAGTGTACTCCTGAAAAGCTATATACCATTAATGTTTCTTGTAGTATCCCCGAAGGACGTGTGGCCCTTTGCCAGGGTGACTGTGTGTGGGGAAAGGAAGTGACAGACCTTTGGGGACTGCTGGATATGGTCTCTGAAGTGACACCAAGTCCAGGAGACTCAAGTGCTCCTGAGGCCCTCCAGCCAGCGGGGCATGTGGAGGTCAGGTGACGGAGGAGTCTGAGCCCAAGTCCCTCTCATCACTGCGGGCCCTGTGGGTCCCTGAGCCCATCCCGTGGTGGCTTCCCAGTGGGCTGTATCCAGCATGATGCCACGTGCACACTGGGTCCTCAAAGAAACTGGGGCAGAAGGACCTGGGGATGTAGGACGGTCTGGAAGATGCCAGAACTCTGGGCTTTGGGCCAGGCTGCTCTGCAGGGAGGGTGCTGCTGGCGGGCCACAGTGGCTATGGCCTGGCTCCTTGTCTCGTCTGATCTTGGTGTCTGGCTCCCTGTGGTGACGCCCGTGGGGGGACAGCTTTCCTGTTAGAAGCTGCAGCTGTCGCAGCTGCTCCTGCACCCACTCCTGGCTGCCGCCCTGGCATTCAGGTTTCAGGATCTCCCGGCCCCCAGGCTGCCTGGTTACCCCGGATCATCTCGGAACAGGCGGTGCCCTTTCTTCTCTGAGGACATGTGCTCATCTGTTGTCCTGTTTCCGCATTTACCGGTTCCCTCTATTTTGATGCAGGGATGTCACCGCGTGTTTTCAGGGTGGAGTCTATGTGCCAGTGACTCAGCCACCTTGAGTTCCCCTTGGGATGGCACGGCGCTGGACCATGTCCTTTATCTTACTGCCTTGAAAAGAGTAGACAGAAATGAGAAACTGAACAGCAGCGAGTGCGACCATTTGTTTACTATTTCTTGGTCCAGAAAGTGAAAGCCATCACATTTTATCTCTACGTATTATAGACACTTGTCTACTCACCAACAAATCCTCATGCAACTTTACTTCATATCAAATATGAAATGATGTTTAGAAGGAAAACTCGCCAAATGCTTGATTCTACAAAATATTGAAAACCAAGGAAGCAGGGGCTTGCCTAAGGTTGCGTAAAATTTCATGTAACATTACTGATTTTTTTTTTATACTGGGGATTGAACCCAGGGGCACTCTCCCTCTGAGATACACCCCCCCCCAGTCCTTTTTTATTTTGAAACAGGATCTTGCTAAGTTGCTGGGGCTGTCCTCAAACCTGTGATCCTCTTGTCTCAGCCTCCCAAGTACTGGGATGACAGGCATGCGCCACTGCACCGGGCTAATATCATTGACTTTTTAAAGCATGTGGTTTACATAGGAAATAAGACAAATAGAACTGAATAGGGGATCAGGAAGTATCTTATGAGAAAGTCACAATTTCTGTGAAGGCGTGGACTACGTACCCCAACCATCACCACACCCCTGGCTCCTGGCATGATGCCTGCTCGTGGTGGGTACTCAGTCAGGATGTGCTAAATGGTCGCTTGATGTACGGACAGTAGAGAAATCACTCAGTCCCCCTTAAGTAGCCTTTGTTTGTACAAGTCGTCCGCATATAGAAAATCCCTCTCTGCAGTGGACTGCTGTGATCAGGTCTGAGTTCTGCCACGTGAATTCTGAGTGGGCTTGGAGAAGGCGCATCATCTCTCCGTGCCTCAGTTTCCTTATTTGTACAAGAAGAGCAACAGTCCAGCTGCTGCTGATTGAGTGGCTTTGTGTGCACCGTGTCTGGGACGTTGCCTAGCGTGTCCTGGGTGCCGAGCGCCTTGGGGTTGCAACAACCTTCGATCCACATGAACTCTTTCTGCACTGGGTTCTTGCCCCAGTCTTGCCTCTTCCAGTCAGTTCCCTATAACGCCACCAGAGTCACCTTTCAGGAGCACAAAGTTGAAATTCGATCATGTGGCTCCTTTGCTCACAGTCATTCCGTGTTGTTCTGTCTTGCGAGGCAAAGTCAGGCCGCTCAGGCCGGGACGCCATGTGTTCTTCCTGCCTTTCTGGTCTCATCCCCTGCCCAGAGCCCCGGAGCTTCCGGACCACAGGACACAGTGTGTTCAAATCAGTGTGATGAGATCTCCACACCACGTTCCCAAATGAGCCCACTAAGAAGAGATCTAAATGTAAGAACTAAAACAGTCAAACAACCAGAGAAAACGTAGCCGATATCATGATGGAGGAAGAAGTACTCCAGTGTGATGCTAGGTGACAAAGACAACACGTAAAACAGGCTTTAAAATACCTCAATGTTGCTTTTAAAGAAGTTAGCGAGTAGCCAGGCATAGTGGTGCACACCTGTAATCCCAGTACTGGGGAGGCTGAGACAGGAGGATCGCAGGTTTGAAGCCAGTTTCAACAACTTAGCAAGGTCCTCAGCAACTTAGTGAGACCCTGTTTGCAAATAAAATAAGGCTGGGGGTGTAGCTCGGAGGTAGAATGCCCCAACATGAGAGATGAGAGAGAGAGGAGAGTGAGAGAAGAGAGGGGGCGGGGAGAGAGAGAGAGAGAGAGAGAGAGAGAGAGAGAGAGAAGTTAGCGAGTAAAGACTGGATGTCTAAAATGATAATGGTCATGGATGACTTTAATTTTCTTTTACTTTCTGTATTTCCCTAACTTTCCACAAAGGACACGTGTGGCCGCTTAAAGTAAGAGAAATGCCCGGTGGGAAGTGTTGAGTGTTCAGGCTCATCTGGTCAGAAGGGTGGCTCCAGGAGGCGGGAAAATGCTAGAACTCCAGGCCCCATGGGCAGATGACCAGGGTTCTGGCTGGAGCCACACACATCTCAGCCAGGGTGGCCCCAGGGTTGTCGGTTCTGATACAATTGACAATTTTGAGAACTCTGCAGAGCAAGTAGGTTTACAGCTTGTCTCCATGTTGTACCTGATTCCAGGCTCACTGGGGGCACAGCTGCCTCCAGTCTCCCCTCTGCAGAGGCCGGAGGCCGTGTCCTCTGCTCCTCCCTCCTGGCAGCAGGCTGCCCTGCATTGGAGGGGACTGGCTGCCACTGACCGGTGAGGGGTCAGTGATGGAGGCGGAGGGCAGGCCCGCAGGTGTGCGTGCGCGTGCGTGAATGGTGGCGCGGAGAGCAGCTGGGGGAGATTAGAAGGAGTGCCGGGCTGCGCTCGCACTAGGTGTGCACACCTGCCGGCCGCTCGCACCTGCTCTGGGAGGCAGCGGCGCGGTCCGCTGTGCTGGGGCGCCCCCTGCTGGCCGGCCTTCCATCCCAGCCGAGTCCGAACCCGGAGCGCCCGCGCGTGGGACCCGCGACCGCGAGGGACGCTTCTGCCCACCTGCAAGGTGGGTTGGCGCCGCGGGGTGCGCGCTCAGCTCACCACCCGCCCGCACCCTGCCCGGGGTGCAGAACCGGGTCACGTTTTTAAATACTAGAGCAAGGGACCGCTCAATTTTAGAAATGTCGCTTTCCTCCACGAGCGTCTTCCATCCGTGAGAATTCAGACACCTGGGGCCAGGAAGCCGCTTCGGGAGAGAACACCAGGGGTCCGCGGCCCTCCCAGGGGCAGAGGCCGGGCTCCCCGGGAGGGAAGGGCAGGTGGGGGCAGGGAAGGGCAG
>PVJS01042047.1:0-17684 GCA_004027185.1 Glis glis | reverse complement strand
CCTTTCGTGCTCCAGATAGTGATTGAGTCTTATAGGTTTGTGTATGTACATCATGTGCTATAGTGTGTTTCCCTCCACTCCCCGCCCAACTCCCTCAGTTAGGTCACCTTCTTTGTCCATCTAAAGATTTCTTCTTCTTCCCTTCTAAGTCCCTTCTACGTCCCATTCTATCTAGCTCCCACAGATTAGGGGGAACATCTGATTTTTTACTCTTAGTGTCTTACTAAAATTTTGCCTTTTTAAAAGGACATAAGTCAGATTGGATTAAGATTTACCTCAATGAGTTCATTCTAACCTGATCACCTCTATAAAACCCTATTTCCAAATAAGGTCCCATTCTGAGGTACCAGGGCTTAGGACTTCAACATACCTTTTTTTATTTTTTTGAAACACAACTCAACTCATAACAATTTATTAGATCCAAGATGACAGGTCAAAGATCACAGCAGAGAGCAGAGTTTCCAAACACAAGCAAGTAACCACCCACCCTAGAGGAATGAATTATCAGGAAGATTTTTAAAGGAAACAATGGACCAGAGTGAAAAAAACAAGAAATACAAATTTTCTTAGGGTCACACCTAGGTTTATTGATTTAGCATGCTTTGAGATGTACTGCGGGCAAATAAGTACAGTCATAAAAGCATGGGTATGAGAATGTACAGGTTCTCATCAAGGACTTGTGAACAACCTACGCTGCCTGCAGTGCAGGCTTAGGAGGCAGGAACAGGGGTGCAGTGGGGTCATGTCATGTGGGGCCTTGCAAAGCTGCTAAGGAATCCATGCTTCAGCCCAGGAGGGACTGGGTTCTGTGCAGCTCAATGATAAAACCAGAGCTGAGTGTGAGAAGTTGAATCACAAGTGAGCAAAGGATATATGGGGTGGGGAGACATGAGGTGTGGGGATTCCAAATGGGATGCTATTCTGGAGAGAAGGGGTGGGATGAAAAGTCCTTGAACCTGGGTGGTGGCAGTGGGTTGGCCTAAGAGGGGTCACTGGAGGACACCATTTTTCCTACGGCTGGACTTGCAACCTAAGGAGAAGGATCTATATTCTTCTATTCCTTCTGTGAACATTACTGGGGAGAATGGCTAGAGCACCCAGTGCCATTAGCTATTTGGGGCATCCCAGATAAGACAAATCTCTTTTGGCCACGCCATTGGGAGAGATTCTGGAAAACTGATGGATGGATTTGGAGGCAGTTGGGAGAGATTAACTCAAGGAATGAGGAGAACTGAAAAACAGGAATGAATGATCTACATATTTGAAGTAAGCCAAGAAGCCAGATAATGTTCCTTGATAGGTGTCCCTGGACATGGTTCTGTCACACCAAATTAGAAGATTTCACAGTCTGAGGGAGCCTTCCTGTGGAATGCAAAGACTTCAGACCATGGGTCCAAGATAATCAACATCTCCAGAAACACCCACTCCTATTGTGATACCATGCTATTTATTTTTCACAGAAGACCAGACTAAAATGTGCAATTGTGCTGAATTTTTGTTTTATTTTCTTTGGAACCCATATAGGATACAATGGGTGAAGTGACAATTGCTGACCCCTGTCCCCAGTCAAAATAAGCAAAACTTGGAATTAGAGTTGGGAGTTCTTCAAGATGGATTACCAAAAGACTTTTCCTTCTGTGATTTGAACTCTAGTGTCTTTTGCCTGTGACTAGCTGAAAACACTTTGTGCTGTATTTTCTGAGAAGGTGAGCCTGATTCACAAGGACTACAACATACATATTTCTGAGAATCATTCTTTAGTCTGAGAACTCCCTCTGTGTTTACTGACTTTACTACCTCTGCCAGAGAAAACCGGCAATGGGACATAAGCTGAGAACACAGGGCTCTGAAGCATCTATGCCTTTCCTGTAATGGGTCACCTCTGCAGCCTCTTCTCTCTTGTAATTAGTCACTGGTGGAGGAAGGCAGGAAATTATATACTTGCACTGAAGGAGCGAGGGTGTGGCATGATGCTGGCTTCTGGTCGCAGGTATGGGATGGTCATAATTTTGTATGTGGTGGTTCCCTGACAAATAAAATTGAAATTGGCAGTTTCTTGTCAAGTTAAACTGTAGAGCCTCAAGATGTGACAATTGGTGTGTGGTGCTTGTGAGCATTGTCTCTTTGGAAGCTGAGTTCAGTATGAACAACTATTTTGGTTATGGTTCACAGCTCCAGGTTTCCTGTAAGGAAGGAGGCCACAGCTTCCAAATAAGATCATCTTCAAATTTTGGCCTCTTTCTTCCTAAACAGCATGATTTTTGGTTTTTAGAATTTCTCACAAGGTCAAGAAAGAAGAAAAACTCATACTTGGTTTCCTGGAGAGCATACTATTTAGCAAGAACTTTTTAA
Organism: Glis glis; assembly: GCA_004027185.1. Taxonomy (NCBI): domain Eukaryota; kingdom Metazoa; phylum Chordata; class Mammalia; order Rodentia; family Gliridae; genus Glis; species Glis glis. Next base: position 15,332 of record PVJS01042047.1, on the reverse strand, counting down.
GAAGCATTGTTGGTTATTTCCTTTAATCATAAGCATGCCCCTACCAAATTGTATGTATGTATGTATGTATGTATGTACATATGATCTATCTGTCATCTATCTATCTATTGATCATCTATCTATTTATCATCTATTTTTTTGCATTGCTGGGTGTTGAACATAGGGCCTTGTGCTCGCTAAGCAAGTGCTTTACCACTGAGCTACACCCCAGTCCCTATTATATAATTTTAAAGATTATAAAACTGAGGTGTGGAGGGGTTGACCCACTTGTCCATGTTCATAAAAGTTTTAAGAGGTGGAGCCCAGATTGGAACCAGGCCTGGTATTTCGGACCTGGCATTTCTCCATGTCGCTGTGCTGCCTCCGTCACTTGACTCATTGGGACAGAAACTCCAGTTGTCAGGGTCTTTTATCATCACACTGCACAGCTTTAAACAAATCTCACCTCCTCTTTGTGCTCAGTTTCCTACTTTAATGATGGGGATGATTGTTATGACCCAACTCATGAAGATCTGCCAGAGCCAGAGTTTGTTGTGCAGAATGAGAACTTTAGAAAAGTATTATAATTTCTTGTATGCCACCAACATTAAACAGCATTGATTGAGCTCTTTCCTTTTCATTGCCCACCCAAAGCACTGTGAAAAGAAAGTGAAACAGAGTTGGTCTCGGTCATTTTGTACATGTGACAGTCACTTAACTAGATTAATTTCAGAGAATAAATAAATAAGAAAAAGAAGCATATCAGTGGTTGTACAAATATAAACAGATGTAGAGCATAAGTAAACTGGTTAGGAACAAAATGTTCTCATAGAGAGAGGAGTAAAATTATCTGCGAAATCCTGAAATAGAAAGTGGATGCTTTGGTTAGAGTGAGTCCCAGTAGGGAAAACCACCCAATCTCTCTTGGTAGTGGTGACTTTTTTTGTTGGTTATGTGCAAGTTTGAGTAAAGTTGTGGATGGGTGAGGAGCAGATGAACAAGCATCCTAGATATGAAGGAGGAAGGAGCTGAGAGTGTGGTGTCTTCAATGAGACAGCACATTCCAGGTATTCTCAGATGTGCTTTTATTCAATCCTGATCCTTTAGAGCTCCATCCCTGTGAAGTAGAATTATAAAACACATTTTATGAGTGAGGAACTGGAAGCTTAGAAAGGTTAAATATTGTGTTACATATTACATAGCTGGTATGTGGTAGATCTGGATTCTAACTTTGGTGTTTTTGACTCCAAAGTTCATGTACTCACTATCTTATCCATTATACTGCTTTGAGAGGACAGTTTTAGAAACAAGAATGGGACATGTTGTTAGGGAGGGAGGGAGGGAAGGAAGGAAGGAAGGAAAGGAGGGAAAAAAGGAAAGATACAGAAAGGAGGAGGAGACTGATCACAGAGAAATGCTAGAGTCTGGGTTGTTTTGGGTATTTCGATGTGTGGCCTATATTCTAACTTCTGATCTGTGCATGATAAGAGAACAAGTTAGTTGATGGCTCTGAGATGCAGATGTATTAGAATCCAGTAAAACAGAGTAGGCCTTGCCCAGTCCCTAACTGTCAGAGGGTGTAGTGGCAGTCACTGTGATAAAAATCACATCATGGTGCATTAAAGTGTCTACCTGTTATGGTTTGGATATAGAATGTCCACTGAAGAGCTCATGTATTAATGTTCAGAGGTGATATGATTAAATTACGAGGGTTGTAGTCTCATCAGTGAATAAACCCACAATAAGGGACTTATTGGGTGGTAACCTAGGCAGGTGGGGTGGGTATGGCTGCAGGAAGTGGGTACCTGGAGTTGTGGCCTTGGGGACTGTGCATGCGTCCTTGAACCCCCTTCATGAGCTTTCTTTTTGCCTCTAACCTCCATGATGTGAGAACAGAGCCTTTGCATTCTCTCCCTTTGCTCCCTGTACCATGCCCTGGGCTCCGTAGACCTCACCTGGCCTAACATGGACTGCATTTTTGAAATCTCCATAACTGTGAGCAAATAAATCTTCCTTCCTCTAAGTTGTTGTTGTCAGATGTTTGGGGGTCACAGCAATGAGAATGCTGACTGAAACCCTAACCTACTCCCAAATCTGCCAATTGAAATTGTGCCCAGCCTTAGTGCTCATCTTGAGTGTACCTCCTCCACAGAGCTCTTCTTGATTTCACCTTCCTGACCCTTTGTTTCATTTCTCTGAACAACCATTACCACCTTACCCTTTCTAAAGGAACTTAGTAATCCCAGTTACTTTTGTACCTGCCATGTCCATCTGAATTTCACCCACTTTGGGGGCTCCTGTGGCCTCTAGGTTGGAAGAGCTACTAAACAATGTTTGAATAGAAGAAACAGAGTGTGGCAGCGAAGCTAACATAGTGACTGAGTCAACAGTTCTTGCCTAAGAAGGGGCATGTGTTGGCTCAGGTCAGGACTTTAAACACTTGAGGCTATGTTGGCTCCAAGCCTTCCATTCTTTTCCTTCTTCCTGAAATCCCTTTTTACCTCAGAGGACTCCTCCTATACCCACAGGGGAAACGGGGAGAAGGAAACAAAGATACCACTTCCTAAGAACCTACCATATAAGCCAGAAAGTTCTTAATTATTTGGATTTTCTTGATTATAAGATGACATTTATTTTTGAACAGTGTTTCTTGGCAAAAAGTGCTATTGTATGTTACATAAATACATCAACCACAAAGGCTCATTTTAATTTTGATAAAGAAATTCTGTGACATAATGTGAAACTCATTCACCCTGTTCAGCTTCATCTTGGTGCTACTCAAATTTGTGTAACCAAACTTCCTCCCCCTGCCATCCTGCCCAAAGTCTCTACTTAGTAGCAATCACCCTCCTTTAAAACCAGTGCAGCAAATATTTTTTTTTACGGCTTCGGCATGCTCTTTGAGCTCTCACTCCAACTCTAGGTTTTCTTTTATATTATTCTTAAAAGGCAGTGAAATCTCTACATGAGGTCATCTGGACAATTTTTTCCATCCAATTATTTTACCCATAAATATATTATCGAATGTACTTTTCATGTATCTGTACTCTGAAATAGGTATCATCCCAGTTTCCAGATGGAGCAACACATGCAGAAAGTTCTCCTCCAAGTTCTAGGGAGAGGTGAGTCAGGATTTGAATTCAGGTTGACTCCGAAGCTTGTGCTTTTTCTGCACACAGGGCTACTTCATAGAGTTCTCCTCTGCTCAAGAGTCTCCACACACCCAAACCCACTGTTTTCTAGGATGCTCTCAATCAGGAATCAGGTGATGAATCTCCAGAAACTAGAAAGTTTCTGGGATGGCAATGGGACCAGATGGACGAATGGCTTTTCAAACTTAACATCCAGCCAAAGAAATGGGAATTGTTCTGAGAAATCCATGCAACTTTCTATTTACAGTCCAAGGCAGTAGATGTAGGAGCTTGGGGGAAGAGGAGAAGTCCCTGTGGTCTCAGGGAGATCTCAGAGGAGAAAGACGAGGCCCCAGGAAAGTGAAGCTGTGGGTAGCCACTGACCCCTGGCTGCCCCTATCCACTTCCTGCTGAAGAGGACTCCGGTGATGTGGAGAACATCCCTTTCATTCTAAAAAATGTGTCTTTGAATTTAAAAAATAAGACTGTGCACAGGAACTTTATTGCATCTTGAAGTCAAGAGTTGGAGACACAGGGTTTTACAGAGCTCTTCAGAAAAGCTAATATTAAGTTTACAAAGATTACATTGTTCTGGAAAGGAAAAGACTTTATACTACCTTGCCTCTGTTCTCCCTGACCTTTCCGATGGGCCTGAGGGCTCCGGGCGGAGAGTGGGATGCTGTGTGCAATGATTGTTCTAAAACCAGTTTCTGTATGCAGAGATTTCTTTTTTTTTTTTTTTAAACTCTGGACTTTGGCTCTCTCTTTATTTCTTTATTCCTGTGATGTATTCCTTTTCTGTGATATGTGCACCATTTAGACATTTGGCAATAGCAGAGATGTCAAAATATTTGCATTGTAGGTTTGAGAATAAAGCTGGGGCTGGAGAAAGAATGAGGAGATGGGATTGGGATTGACATCAGGAACAAAAGAGAGGATGAGGAAGGAAAGGAGAGAAAGGGCCCCAGCATGGTTGAAACCCCGTCCTGTCCCCTGCTTGCAGCTGCTAGACAGATGGCTGGAATCTGCACGCAGGCCCGGTTAGGGTGCTTCCCCCGCGGGCTTCCTTCCCTACTCCCTTTTGTCACATGTGTTCATTCATTTTCTTGGCTGAGCATTTGGGATTTTCTTATTGACATGGTTCTTCCTGATTGCCTCTGCTGTTCTTCATTGTTTCCCTTCTTGGGGTATTTCCTTAGACATTTTATTACATCAGTGCAGCAGCTTTTCTTAAATGAGGCTCTTCTATTAGAAATGTCGGAGACGGGTGTTCAAGACAATGAGTTGTGGGTGGTCAGCCTTCCTGTTGAATGTTGGATCTCAAGGCACAGGAGTTGGCAGGGATTCGAGACAGCAGCAGACCAGAATCCCCAGGGAGGCTGGCTAAGGCTTTATCAGACACGCTTGTCCCGAAATACTTACTGAAACTACCCAGGCCACCACATCGTTTTTGAGATGAAGACCGTGTGACAGGAAAGGGGATTGTATTTAAAGTGTTTTATGGACATTCTCTTTGTTAATGTAATTCCAATTTCCTTTTCCATAGAGCATGTGGTTGGAACTCTGGATCTGTTTTCGCTTACCTTCAGATAGAATTTATGAAATTAATTTGCAGAGAAACTCTATTTTATTGTATAAAACTATATTTTCTGCTTCTAGTCCTGAAAACACTGTAATTTGCTTGGACGATGTTTAATCTCTGACAGGCTCAGTTCTCCTATGCCTCTGTGGCTAGGTCTGTGTCTCTGTGAGCCTGGGGGGAAGATTGGGCAGTACACCCTCTGTTCACTCACATCCCTTCAATGATGGATTTAATCATGGCAGGAAGAATTACTATCTTGAGATACCCAGGACAAGAGTACAATCGGCAGTGCGAATATTACATGTGTATATATTTAAAAACTATAAACCAAATGATTCCCAAAGTCTGGCCAGCTTCTTGCCCAGGAACCCTGCAGTCTATTTCCTGGGGCTGGAAGCTGATGTCCAGAAGCTAAAGGAGAGCACTCGGGGGTCCAGCCCTGCCTCTGTGAGCTGAGCAGTAGTGCAATCTGCTGGGTGGGGTGGAGCTGGCACCATGTCCTGAATGGCTGGTTGTTTATTAGCGCTATCTGGACTCAGGATAGGAAGAGTGTTATCTACTCTTTAAACCACAGACAAATCGAGCTTCCAAAATGGTGGAAGGATGCATTTCTCTTTGATACACCTCATTTTTTATTTTTATTAATCTTTTTTGGTGCATTATAATTGTACATCATAGTGAGATTCATAGTGATACTTTCATATGTGCACAAAATGTCACTTGATTCCCTCTGCGCATCTCTCCCCTCCCCATACATAGTCTCGAGATTCACAGTGATACATTCATAAACACACATCCAAATTATTTGGTCTGTTTCTTTCCCCAAACTTCCCTTTCCTTTCCCTCCTCTCTCCCCCAATCCTCTTCCACTACTCCGCCAGTCTTTTTCCTCATTTTCATGAGGTCTTTTTAAAAAAAACATTCTTTATTAGTGCATTGCAATTATATATCATAGTGAAGATCAATATGATAAAATATATGTGCACCCAACGTTTCGTGTATTTCCCTCCATATCCCGCCCCTCCCCCTCCCCACGTGAGTTAGTGAGATTGGTAGTAATACTTTGACATATTGCCATAGTATTATTTGAGCCACTTCCTTCTTCAATTCTCCCTCTGCCCCCCCCGTCTCTCATCCCCAGCCCACTTCAACTATTCTACAAGTCTCTCTGTACATTATTTAACGTCTCTATGTTTCTTATTTTCTCTCTAGCTTCCACACACAAGAGAAAACATACCACTCTTGACTTTCTGAGACTGACTGATCTCAGCATAATATTCTCCAGTCATTTTCTTGCAAATGACATATTTTTGTTCTTTTTTATGGCTCAGTAGAATTCCATTATGTGTATATACCACATTTTCCTTATCCATTCATCTGTTGACAGACCCCTGGGTTGGTTTTGTAATTTGGCTGTTGTGAATTGTGCTGCTATAAACATGTACACCTTGCTTTTTAAATCTTGATTTTTCAAGTGGTTCTAAGCACCTCCCCAAACAATACCATCAGAGCAGAAGGAAAGGGAGGGAGGGTGTGCAGCTTTTGAGAAAATCTATCCAGACACATGTAATGGTTATTTGTTTTTCTTAACTTTAAACACAAGCAAGGGCAGAGGCTGTAGCCCTTGTTCCTCCTCCCCTGTGCTCACTGCACCCCACCCGGGAGCTCTGAGCTTCCAGGAGACACCTGGGGGAGGGCAGGACTTTGGCTCACTCTCTCTCCTCCTTTAATTGTCTCCACTTGATCAACTACAAACTCTCATAGACCTTTCTAATGAGACACGCAGGGCAGCCCCTTTGTGTTTTGGCGATTGTGACTCGGTGGCGGCAGGGGTGGGAAGCAGCTCTATTAAAGTGTAAGGCCCTGACCAGGTGCTCTAGGTCTGACTCTTGAAGAGCTGTAACAGCTTTGACATCACTTCTTCATGAGTGTCAGCAACCTTAAGCCATCCTGCCAGCCGCCTCCCTTCCCTTGCCACTTCACCTCCTCCCTAGCATTTAAAGGGTCAGAGATCTGCCTAAAATGTAGAGAAGCACCTGTAGCAGGTGCGGGGAGTTACTGGTGATGTGCATTTTATTTTCTCTTTCTGGTTTCTGGTTATTCTGGACATTTTTATGACCATGATTAACAGATAATATTATATAATATTAATCATGGCAGCAAGAATTACTATCTTCAGATACCCAGGACAAGAGTACAATCCTCTCCTGTGCTCACTGGAACTCTGAGCTTCCAGTAGACACCTGACCTGGAGGGGGGAGTCCTTTGGCTCACTCTTTCTCCTCCTTTAATATATAACAGCAATATTATATAATAGTATATTATATTAATAATATTAATATTTAATGCTTACTATGCACCGAGCTTAGTACCACATACTGTAGATACTTCACTTCTTTGAATTGGTCCTGTAATCCTATAAAAAAAGATTCTATTATTAGATGGGAAAACAGTTCTTTTTCTTGGTGCATTGTAATCATATATCACAATGAAGTTCAGAGTGATAGAGACATACATGCACACAGCCCTTGATGAGCTTCCCCTGGCTCCCACTCTGCACATTCCCCTTCCCCTTGCACAATATTGAGATTGGCATTGATGCTTTTGTATGTGTATACTGTGTAGATTGAAGTGGAAAACTGAGTTCAAAGAAGGTTAACTTACATGGCCAAATTCACACCATGGGTAGGAGCTGGGGTGGGGATTTAAATTTAGGAATATGACCTGAGAGTCCACCCTGACTCATCCAGGCAAGGGACTAAAGTCAGAGCCAATCACGTGCCTTCCAATTCAGGCTTGTGTTTCTGTCTGTACATGGTTCCAGCAGTGTCTGAGGCTTATCCATGAGATTCCAAATGAAAGAGACAACAACCGTATGTCAGGCAGAACAGTGCCCCTACCCTTAAGAAAAAAAATAGTATCTAATTCTGCCCTCCCCAAACCTGTGACTGTGCTCTCTTACATGGCAAAGGGATTTTTCAGATGTGATTAAGTTAAGGATGTTGAGATGGTGATTGTCCAGGTGGGACGGATATAACCACAAGGCTTCTAGTGAAAGGGAATCAGGAGAGTCAGAGGAGAGGGGAGGAGAGAGGCAAAGGCTGGGGCGATGGGGCTGCTGGCTTGAAGGGAGAAGAGGACCATGAGCCCAGGGGGCAGGTCCTCTCTAGAACCTCCCCAAGGAACCAGACTTTCCAAACCGCTTTATTCCTGACCTCCAGAACCGTGAGATAAGAAGTTTGTATTAAGTCACCAAATTGTAGTAACATGTTACAAGAGCAATAGGAGACTCTTTTTTTTCTTTTTTCTTTTTATTATTTGGTATTGGGGATTGAACCCAGGGGCAATCTAACTCCAAGCTACACCCCCAGCTATTTTTTTTCCGGTACCGGGGATTGAACCCAGGGGCGTTCTACCTCCGAGCTACACCCCCGGCCCTATTTTTTATACTTTATTTTGAAGCCGGGTCTCGCAAAGTTGCGGAGAGCCTCACTAAGTAGAGAGAGAGAGAGAGAGAGAAAGAGAGAGAGAGAGAGCTGAGGCTGGCCACGAACCTGGATCCTCCGGTCTCCATCTCCCAAAGTACTGGGATTACAAGCGTGCGCCACCACGCCCAGCACCCCCAGCTATTTTTAATTTTTATTTTGAAACAGAGTCTTGCTAAGTTGCTGAGGCTAACCTCAAACCTTGTGATCCTCCTATCTCAGTCTCCCAAGTTCTAGGATTACAGGTGTGCACTGTGACACCCAGCTTATAAGCTGTTTCCATTCATCTTGATTATCTCTTGCCTCATTGGAGTCATAGCCTCAATCCCACTCCCTTTGGGATAGTTTTATTTTTTTCTGATGAGCTCAAACCATTTCCAGCTCCTCGTGACACCCACTGTGGCCTCACTTTTTGGATATCTCAAAATGCTTTCTGGTGCTTCAAGGCAATAAAGAGCCCCCATCTTATGGAGGTGCCAGCAAGCCAGGCAGATGGCTGTGCAGGAGACCCCACAGTGACAGGCCAGGTTGGTGGATTCTGAGGAACTGGCCTTAACTGGGAAACCTGATCAGTTAATCATCTGCAACTCTGTCCCGAATTGCTTCATGCCACCCGTGAGCCTCGAGTCAAGTCTTCATAACACATTTAATGTGGGTGCAGCTGTACTACCGGCTTTCGAGGGGAGGCAAATGATCATGTTTGGTAAAGGAGAAATGGTCCCTTTGGAAGAACAATGAAGAGACAATAATGAATAACTTCTTCAGAGGAAGCTCACCCATACGGAAGAAATCAAGGTCCTGTGAGAAGCATGACTTGGGCATAAGGATTTCAAAATGAAATTCCTTTATGATATGGATGCACCACATCATACCAGTTACCATGTTTCAACTCTAAGCTCAGAGCACATGTAGTAAAAAGAAGTGGGGAACTTTGGAGTTTGGTGAAACTGAACACTATCAACCTTACACACAGAGGCAGCTCATGTGAAGGCAGCTCCCTAACAGGTAGGTCATTGCACCCATTTTTCCAGTCAAAAACTGTTACCTTCAGTACAAGGTACTGTCATGGTTAAACTGCATCTGTAACTTTTGCTATGCTGCTCTGTTTTCATTAGGTGTCCAATAGCTGCTAAATGCCTGCATACCTAAGAATATGTGTAACACTTAGCTCTGCTATAAAAGACACTTTACTAACTGCATTTCTTATAATGAGCTTTCTTATCTTGAGTTTGCTTTTGAAATACTGTGATGTCCTCCAAAACGTAATGGGGGTCCACTTTTATGATAAAAAGAATTGGTAATGACTAGTGAAAGTAGATCAAATTTGGTGATTACATGTTACACTGTTAGGTTTCCGTGGCTACCTCAATAAGCACAAAGTGGACCGGTTTTTCAAAAACAATCAGAAAACTGGCTGAAGCCTAGGAAATAGTTTTCATTATTTCAGTAATATCTTAAAGTTCAAAGTTTTAAACTAAAACCAAACAGGGTTTCTGTGGGTGGTCCAGCATGTGGAACTTTGTAATGAACCAACTACCTACTCAATCTTTAGTAGTATAGCAATTCATCACACTGTGCACCTTGACTATATGCACACTTTGTCAACTAAGTATTTTATTTATTTATTTTTGTAGTACTAGGGATTGAACCCAGAGGTATTTTACCTCTGAGCTACATACACCCCCAGACCTATTTTATTTTTTGTTTTGAAAAAGGGTCTCGCTAAGTTGCTGAGGCTGGCCATAGATACATGTGGAGTGGTTGGGAAAGATAGTCAATGATGGTGGAGGCTCTGCAAGTGGGTTGCTTTGGAACAGGTAGTGACTGTGGGTATGTGATGACAGGCTGAAGGTGCTGCTTTAGGGTGTGGGTCTGACAAGGAGAACTGAGATGGGAAAGAGGCCAGGAAATGGCAAGTCCACCTGTGGGCAGGGCTCTCCAGGGGACCCAGGTTGGGGAAGAACTAATATCCTGGGAACAGGATGGAAAGACAAAAGAAGGAATGGTCAGTACATCTTCACACGTTTATCTCCCTTTGTCCTCATTCCATACCCCCTACCTTATCAGGTAGTTGGAAAATATGAGTGATTCAAAAAGAATGGAAAAACTAAAGGTTAAATTTTACCCAGGAAGGTTTTATATACATAAGTACTCAAATCTAATTTGTGAAGGAGCTATCAGAGTTAATCCATAACCTTGCACATGTTCAGTGTCCCCTGCCCCTCAGTGTCCTGCCCTGATCTTCTGCAGGGCATCGTGACTGTGGCTAGTCAGGTAGCATTCCCTCAGTTCTTCAAGCTGTGAGCAAGAGATGGTTCCAGTGGGTCCTTAACCACAATATACAACCTCGTTACTGAGTTATGCATTTTTTGAAAGCATTCGGTTCTTTTTGAGTAACCGTGTGCAGCTCCTTTGGATTAACACCTTTTTGTGGCTACTCTTGAATTTGCCTCATCTTTCCTAGTAGCGTTCTGGTTTTGAAACCATCTAAGATCTCAACTTAGATGTTGTAATATAATGTGCAGTCACTCTAACTGGGGTAGGAGTGCTTGTGAACATCTTTAAATGCTAGAAGCGCACATGGCACACATAATTAAAGGGATCTGCCCAGTTGTTTACAACTTACACTGGGATTTGGAGCAAATTCAGAGGCTTAGAAGCATTTTCACTTCTCTGAAATATGTGTTTTATATTCTTGTAGATATATTAAAATTCTAAGAAGCTATTGGGAACTTCATGCTAGCCAGAAAAAGGAATCAGCATATTCGTATGAATCCCACATGGGGGAGTAGAGAAGCCACCAGAGCCAAAAATGGTGGTATATGCCTTTAATCCCAGCTACTCGGGAGGCCGAGGCAAGAGGATCACAAGTTTGAGGTCAGCCTGAGCAAATTAGCAAGATCCTATCCAAGGATGATGAGGAGGAGCTACCAGGAGTTGATTTCATTATTATCTTTTCTATTTCTCATTTTATTATTTCAGCAAGGGACATGGAATGTCTTGGTAGATTGAACAGATGTATATCTTAACTGGGGACAGAGACACACTGTGTCCTTGCCTGTGATTTCCAAAAGAGTATTGTGACTGATTATTTAAATCATTTAGCCAGGCGTGGTGGTGCCTGTAGTCCCAGTACTTGGGAAGCTGAGGCAGGAGGATTGGAGGTTCATGACCAGCCTCAGCAACCTCATGAGGTTCCCTGCAACTTAGTGAGATCCTGTTTCCAAATAAAAAATAAAAAAATAGGGCTGGGGGTGTAGCTCAGAGGTAGAATTCCTCTGGTTCAATCCCCAGTACCAAAAATAAAAAAATAAAGAAATCATTTAGAAAATATTAGAAGTTGGGAAGTTTCATAAATTCAGGAGCAAAGACTAAATGTTTGGAATTGTCTGCACTCAAAGAACTAAAAAGATAATGTTGATCTGGCTTGAGCACTCCAACCTAAAACTCAGGAGTTTCATGTAGTGCCAACCTACTTTATGTAATTTACTTTGAATTAATTTTCCTTCTCAGTTTGAAGTGCTCAATCTGTTTTGTCATTTAAATTCAAATCTAATAATGAAAAGTTAATTATTTCTTAGTTTATTTGACTTGGATTTTTTATGGGTAGTTCTATTAGTCTTTCTAGAAAGATAAGAATAGTTCTTTATATAATTTCTTCTATTTCCTCAAATAAATATGGCCAAAATATGTCATACTTTATTAGTTTTGTCAAAGTACAAGGGGTCAATATGAATGGAATTGATGAAAATGCTACAGATTTTCCTTTGGAAGAGGATGAGTTATCCAAGTTTTCTATACCCCGAAGTCTTGTTAGACTCATATAAGTTACTTAAGTGCATTCCCTGGAATGCCCTGATATTTCATCACATTTTAAAGCATGTGTTTTCTTTCTAAAGCTGAAAACCTTAATATTACTGGGTCTGGAAATAAAAATTTCAAACGTCAAAAATTTCTCACATTGTATTTTCAAAGAGAACAGACTCCACCAATGTGAGTGGTTAAGGCTTTAAAAGTTCTAAGCAGATGTTCGCGTTCGACTGGAATTCTATCCCATCTGCCTAGTGGGTGCCTAGGAAGCATGTGTCTCTCATCCAGCCCTCCTCCTCCTGGTGCAGGTCCTCAGCTCTGGCTGCCCACACAGCTTGGCCCCTCTCTGGAGGATGCCACCAAGTGGCAATCTATCCGATCTGGATCACATTAACTCTTGGGCTGCTGTTTTCTCCTCTTTGCTGCTGCTGATGTCTCTCTCAGAAAGGATCTTGGGTATCATTTTTTTTTAAAATCTCAGCTGAGCTGCTTTGTCAATAAACCATGTTTTCCATACTTTTCTGCCCCCACATAGTCTACTAATCCTAAACCACTTCTGGCTTGTACTTGGAAAATACCTAATTTTCACGAATTCTCTAAGTAGCTGCTACATGCACAACAAAGAGGACTGTGATATTTCCTTCAAAGTGTGACTCACCTGTGTGTAGAGGTGCTATCATTCAGAGCACTCTGGTGAGAACATTGCCTACTGCTCTTTGGCATCTTTCATCTTCTTAGCACAGCGCATGTTAACCACAATTAATGAAACTATGGTCACCCCCACCCTGGCACCTTTATGCTGGGATTTCAAATGTGCTAATGTACCCCATGTGCATGAGTTCTAGATTTCCTTTCTGACAGGCTTGGGTTTTCTACTTCTTTGCCCCTGGTCTGACAGTTCCAACTCTCTATTGTGTAAGTCTGTTGTTTTTTTTTTTCAGTTTCAGAAAAGAGGACTGCAGTCTCTACCTTCTTGCTGTGTCATGTATATTCCAATGAGTGTCTTTTGGGACCCCAAACATTCTAAGTCTTCAACTCTTTTCCTCCAGTCCTTCAAGAGAACAACTCAGTGGATCCTCTGGAAGCATGTCTCTCATCCAGGTCTTCTCCACCCATTGCAAGCCGGGGAATTGTGCTTCACTGAGCAATACACCTACCGTTAATCATTTGATGTGGTTGCAGGCTCTCATGGCAAGAAGTAAGAGCTCCTACCACTCCTTTACTCTCCAGTTACCAAAGATCATATAGTTGTGTTGCTCTTCCTGGGGGATGTTCCTTCACCTATGAAGAACTTGAGCCTCAGTATTCCACCCAGGTGGAATTACCTTATCTCTGGCTAATTGTATTCCTGAACATAGTTGTACAAGTGATATTCCAGGGAATCCTCTATTTCTTTCCTCTAGGTCTAGGTCTTTCCTCTATTTCTTCAGGTCCACCTGACAAGTTGCAAACTTACTTCCCCTTCGCTGCAAGGATCAGTTATTTCAGTTAAGAGTAATTTCCTTTTACATCAGTTTGTCCAGTGGTAAGATGAGCTAAAAATGGCCAGAAGATACTTATAACTTCCCATTAAATGAAATTATTGATATTTTCACTTATAAAATTATTCTTCCTTTAAAATAGAGTTTAGCAAACCACGGCCCCTGGACAAAATCTAGCCTGTTACTGATTTCTTAAAAATTAATTCATTTCATTTTATTTTTGAATTTGGTGCACTGAAATTTTGCATCATATTGGGGTACAAAGTGTCAGAAAAATACATGCACATAACTCTTGGTGCCCTCCCCGATTTTTGTAAATCATAATTCTATTGCAACATTGTCACATCCATTTATCTACATATTGTCTATGGTGGTTTTCATGCTGTAGTGGTAGAGTGGTTGTGATAGAGTATGCCCTGTGCCTTCCATCTACGCGGGTCGCTACGCAGTGTGGTGGGAAGGAGCATGAAGTTGAAATACCCCATTGGTGTCTTGCTTTGTCTGTTCACTCTCAACGTATCAAGTAACCAGGTAAACTTTTCTCACCACAGTGTAGCCAGGAAGGGAACAGGGGCAGGAACTTCAATCCTTCTTTTTCTGTCTTCTTTTTCTGTTCCCTTCTTCACCAGATACCGTGCCATATGGCTTGTGTATGGCTGCAGATGCCTCATTCCCAATTCCAGAGGGAATAACTTGGCTTTTAACCTACATATTGTCAAATAGCCAATTAAATAAGATTTTCCATTTTTAAGCAGTGTTAGGGTATCATCTAGATAAAATATCTGTCATCATATCATACTGGCACATCTGTTGAGTAGATTTAACCGAAGCTAAAATTATGAGGTGGTTAGGACGGCAGATTTGGAATAGGCCGAACAAATGGCAGGCAACTCAAGGAAGCTCTAGAGCCTTCATTACATAAGGTGTTAGCTTTAAAAATGACATTTCAGAGTTCCTTTCATATTTAAAAAGAAAATCTTAAAGTGTCAATTAATCTTAATGGACAGACTCTACACACACACACACACGCACACGCACACACAACACACGTATTTCTAAAGACATGACAACTGTACCTATCAACATCTGGAAGCAGTATCAGGCAAACCACATGTTTAGTTCTTAGCTTCAAACATTTTTTTAAAGGAATCTTTTGTGAACTCAAAAGAGGTTGTAAACAGTTACCAGAAAAGCACACTTTTCAATACGTTATAATGTCTGAGTTATTACTGAATCAGATACTTGAAACTCTCAACTCTAGGGCAGTTGTGAGCTTTGAAAAAGAAGAATGTTACTAGCAGGAATGCAAATAGATTAGAAGAACTGAATACACAATCATACTCAGTAAAAGATTTCCTTCCTTCCTTACTTCCTTGCTTCCTTCTTCTAAAATTTTAGCAGCCACATAGCCAGCACCTACTTCAAAGGATGAGTCAATTGATCCTTTGACCGATCAGAAGAATGGCACACTTTTATTAATAAGCAGACAACTATTAAAATCTAGCCCTATATGTTGAAAAGCACGGGAGTAGCAAATACAAAAGGAAAGAGAAGCAGAAAGAAAATATACCTTAGAGGAAGTGCAATACCAACAAAAGAGGCAGATGCCTATAGGCAGCATCTGAAAATAGAGGGGTAAGAAATACACAGTACAACCGGGCGTGGTGGCGCACGCTTGTAATCCCAGTACTTTGGGAGGCAGAGACCGGAGGATCCGGGTTCGCGGCCAGCCTCAGCTCTCTCTCTCTCTCTCTCTCCCTGTCTCTCTCTCTTTCTCTCTCTCTCTCTACCTAGTGAGGCCCTCCGCAACTTCGTGAGACCTGGTTTCAAAATAAAGCATAAAAAAATAGGGCCGGGGGTGTAG
>PVJS01042046.1:0-17684 GCA_004027185.1 Glis glis | reverse complement strand
AGGGGGAGAGAGAGAGAGAGAGAGAGAGAGAGAACTGAGGCTGGCCGCGAACCGGGATCCTCCAGTCTCTGCCTCCCAAAGTACTGGGATTACAAGCGTAAGCCACCACGCCCGGCTCCCCAGACAGTAATTTTCATTTCCTTTTCTTGGTATGTCTGCAAGTCAGAGCTCCCCGATGTCTATGTTATCTCAGTCCACATGGATTTGCTTATAGAATGAGAAATCTGGTGTTTCTTGCCCCTGAGTATCTCAACCAAGGTTCAGAAGTCAAGCACATACAGCAGGAATTGTACAAAATCTCTGTCCTCTTTGCAAGAAAGGACAGAGGACATGAACATTTCCACCAAAGGCAGAACTACTGGCAATCTCTCCCCAACTTTTGCACAAGGCTTTTTGAGCTTTCTAATGAGGAGAGAAGCAAAGTTATGGTGGAAAAATAGCTCTTTGTTTTCTAGGAACCAGTCAGACATGAAATGAAACAGTTATCTAAGTAATGAATTGTTTTCATCCTTTAGTTCATCTGAGATCAGGGCAGTAATCCTTCATGGGACCCACAGATGGGAGCTTTTTCTCAAGAACAACCTAAAGACAGCAGGAGAGAGCTCTTCTGTTGTTTTTCCCCCCTCTCCAAAAGAGAGCACCCTTTCACTAGAGAATGTACTTACGTCATCCAATTAATGTGATTCTTAAACAGGACATAAATCTTCCCTTTGGATGAGAACGCTAATCAGGTTCAGCTAATTTTTCATTGTCTATCTAAACACTGCTATTATGTGAAAAGAAAAGTCCCCGAAAACCAGGGATATTTTAGAGTTAAACCTCTCCTCCCAGCCAATCTATTTTGTTAGCCTATATAAACAAATCTGCCATTACATTCCTTTAACCATAGCAACTTCCAGTGGCTAATCCACAGATCAATTAAGGACAAGTTAATTGCCAAAAGGGATCAAATGGCAAACATTAGGACCATAATATTTACAGGCACCATCCTAAAAATGTATGTGTCAGAGAAGAGTTTGGTCTGGCCAGCTTTCCTTCTAATGTAAAGTTTAAAATCTGTATGATGCTGGGCGTGGTGGCGCACGCTTGTAATCCCAGTACTTTGGGAGGCGGAGACCAGAGGATCCGGGTTCGCGGCCAGCCTCAGCTCTCTCGCTCTCTCTCTCTCTGTCTCTCTCTGTCTCTCTGTCTCTCTCTCTCTTTCTCCTTAGTGAGGCCCTCTGCAACTTCGTGAGACCCGGTTTCAAAATAAAGTATAAAAAATAGGGCCGGGGGCGTAGCGCGGAGGTAGAACGCGGTACCACACACACAAAAAAATCTGTATGATTACTCTGTGTGTGTGTGTGTGTGTGCGCGCGCACACACCTAGGAATTGAACCTAGGTGCATTCTATCTCTGAGCTACACACCTAGCCCTATTTTATTTTTTATTTTGAAACATAGTCTTTCTAATTTGCATAGGGCCTCAATAAATTGCTGAGGCTGGCTGTGAACCTGTGATCTCCTGTCTCAGCCTCCCAAGTCATGGAATTATAAGCATGTTCCACTACTCCCGGCTGTATGATTACTTTTGAAAATCAAAAAAATTCATTACATAATTACTTGTAGCTATGACAT
This sequence comes from Glis glis, assembly GCA_004027185.1. Classification (NCBI taxonomy): domain Eukaryota; kingdom Metazoa; phylum Chordata; class Mammalia; order Rodentia; family Gliridae; genus Glis; species Glis glis. The sequence goes on along the minus strand of PVJS01042046.1, from coordinate 16,068 downwards.
CTATGTTTGTAGGCAGACATGGACAGATAGATCAAGTAAAACAAAACAAAACCAGGTACTACTATAGGGCATACTACTGCCACTGATCATTAACTTTCAATTCTTTTTATATTACTGAATCCTACATATGAAACTTTTTGAGGATTACATGAAATAATTTAAAGTATATCATAAGCTGCCCCTCCCCCTTTCTCATCTTCCTCCTACTTGTATTTTTACATTGAAGGAGAAGCCAAGGCAGATTCACCCACGATTTATAGAGTCTAATCTGACTGAAAGCAAAGTCAGTAATGAAGTCAATATTCATCTGCTTCCAATGAGTTGGTGCCCTTCTGAGTTATGGGTTATCTGCTTAGAACTGCAAATGTACTCATGAATGTACAGAATGGATAGGTAAAAAATTGCCATTTTCTTGATGAAGACTTCCCTCAGCAAAACCCCCACCCCAGTCCCTGTTGCTTTCATTTACTGGCTGTACATGAATATCTTCTGCCATCCTCCACTAGAATTAAACCTTAGGAGAGCAGAGACCTGCCTCATCCACTTTATTCCTCACTACAACACTAATACAAGGTCAATGTTTTCAGGTCACTAGTAAATTATGGGGCACAGTGGTGTGCTAGAGTGGTCTGTAACAGTTGGTGGGAGCCCGCTGTTACATTTTTTGGGGGATATTTATAAATCAATTGTTAGACCCAGCAACTAATAAAATTATATACATGTCAGAGTTAAACCAGTTATATTAAAACAATGGCAGTACAAGTTCAAAACTCATCACTTCCAAATAGACTACATTGTAGCATTACCTATGTTTTTCAGGTCATTTACATTTATTGAATTTGTATGTATGGCAGAAACACTATTTGTGATAGATACTATGTGTCTCTTCACAGCTCTGCACTTAGGGACCTCTGAAATTTGAAATGGGCTGGTGGGAGAATTTTTAGCACAGAAGTCAGGAAATACTACAAAAACTCTACTGTAACTTGCAGGGAAACTGTCTGAGCTTAGTTTTACCTGGAAGAGGCTCTCTATTATTCAGAAGCCTATCCTTCATGGTTATTGCCCAAATATGACTCTTGTGTTCTCTCCTGTCTGCAAGAAATGGGCCCCAAGTAATTACCCTGGCTGCCTGACCAAAGGCATTGAATTAGATGGGATCTAGATTGGAGTGGGGGCTGAGGCACGGAGCAAAGAGTGCAGAGAAGCACACAAACCAGGGCTCTCCCTCTGGCCAGGAGAACCCTTAGGTCTCTACAACACTAACCCTCTGTTCTCATGAATGTGGCCAAGGGAAGCAAAGGGTCTAAAACTAGTTGCTAATAGTTTCATTATTTCATTCAATACATATACGTAAAAGACTGACCATGTGCCAGACATCCTTCTAGGCATTGGTCAGACTCAGAAGGGGGAAAAATAGCCAGGTACAGTGGCATATACCTGTGATCCCAGAACTTGGGAGGCTGAGACAGGAGGATCACAGGTTTGAGGCTAGCCTCAGCAACTTAGTGAGACCCTGTTTCAAAATAAAAACTGCAAAAGGGCTAGGGCTGTAGCTCAAAGGTAGAATGCCTTGGGTTCACTCCCCAGTACCAAAAAAAAAAAAAAAAAAAAGGTGGGGGAGAGAAAAATCCCTGCCATGAAGAGCTGATGCACATTATGGTGTTAATAATAGCTAACATTTATTTTAATGCTATGTGCCAGACACTTGACATGATTACCACACTTTATCCTCACAATACCCTATTTTGCAGATGAAGTTAAGTAACGTGTCCAGTGTCTCATAGCTAAGAGGAATGATATGGAAATTAGAACCTCAGTGGTGTGGCTCTAAAGCCAGCCAGCTCTTAACTACTTCTGCACACCAGCTTTTTTTTTTTTTTTTTTGCAGTACCGGGGATTGAACCCAGGGGCGTTCTACCTCCGCGCTACACCCCCGGCCCTATTTTTTATACTTTATTTTGAAACCGGGACTCACAAAGTTGCAGAGGGCCTCACTAAGTAGAGAGAGAGAGAGAGACAGAGAGAGAGAGAGAGATAGAGAGAGCTGAGGCTGGCCGCGAACCCAGATCCTCTGGTCTCCGCCTCCCAAAGTACTGGGATTACAAGTGTGTGCTACCATGCCTGGCCTTGCACACCAGCTTTTCAAGGTGAGTTTCAGTGTATGTGCAAGACACTTATGAGGTAACCGTCTATATGGTAGACCTATTGTACCGTTCTATAGCTAAGAGTGGTCCCAATGATGTCATTTAAATTCTAAACGTATTTGACCAAAGAAGCATCATACAATTCTCAAAGTGATACAGGAAACTTGGAAAATGCTGTAAAAGAAGTGGTAGGCAAGCCTGTCTTTATGTGTATGTTTTCAGTTAATCTGCAGAATGATCTTATGAAGTAGGTATTTCTATTTTCCATTTACAGACATGGAAATGGCTCATGGAGTTTAGGAAATCTGCCCAATTGAAAAAACAGCAGAGCTGGCACTCAAACATGGTCTATTTGGCTCCAAGGCCCAAGCTGCCTCCTGCCCCACGCTACCTCTCTCCATAATGTGCAATGCTTGTTTATGTTGGTGTTATTATTAGGTGCCTAGGGGTAATTACTTTTCATTATCATTTTAGCCAGTGCTATTCACAAGTTGGAATATCATGAAGAAGGCTAGTTTAACAGACAAGACAATGCCAGTAGAGCAAATAGCCACGACATAGGATGAAGTTGTCCTCTCTAGCTCAGAGAATCTTCTGGCTCCTCCAGACAGCTGGCTGAGGAGCAACACTTTGGCAGTAAAATTCAACCACATGAGCAATGTTTTTGGCTAGATGAAGTGAGCCAGATGGAAGCCCATAAAGCAAGACCCAGGGAGGAGACAGAGCAGGTGAAACAAAATCGCCAATTAGGGTTCTCTCTCTCTCTCCCGCCCCTCCCTCTGTCTCTCTTTCTCTCACTCCCCTTTCCTTCCTTTCTTCTTTTCTTCTTTTTCTAAATAAGAAATATAGTTGGGGCTGGTGGTGCCACTCACTTGCCTAGCATGCATGAAGCCTGATTTCATTCATCCTCAGCTCTGCAGAACAAAAGCAAAAGCAAAAACCAACAAATGAACAACAACAGACCTCTTTTATTTTGATGCTTTGGTTAACACTACTTTAAACCATTATCAACTAGGCTAGAGGACAATTTAGATATTATTTAGTAAATTTACATTTTATTTTATTTTTATTTATTTATTTATTTATTTGCGGTACCGGGGATTGAACGCAGGGGCGTTCTACCTCCACGCTATGCCCCCGGCCTTACTTTTTACACTTTATTTTGAAACCGGGTCTCACGAAGTTGCGGAGGGCCTCACTAGGTAGAGAGAGAGAGAGAGAGAGAGAGAGAGCTGAGGCTGGCCGCGAACCTGGATCCTCCGGTGTCAGCGTCCCAAAGTACTGGGATTACAAGCGCCACCACGCCCGGCCGTAAATTTACATTTTAATTGATCAGTAAGCCCTGTTCTATATCAAATCGCAAGGTCAGAGAGTGTTTTGACTGGAACAAGAGGAAGACAGCAAGCCTCTTGGAATTGCCTCTCATTATGGAATTCCTCCTTGTGCAGTGAGAGGAGGCTCTGCTCAGGAGCTGGAGAGGGATTATGTGAGAGTCCAGGACAGTTTGCTAGGGTTCATCCTTGGGCAAGCTCCTTAAACTCTGCCCAGCTTCCTCATTTGTATAATAAAGGCAGTGCTAGATCCACCGCCTGGGGCTGTCTGGAGGATGACAAGCATGAGATAATGTGTGTGCAACACTGGGAACTCTGCCTGGTTCAGGGTAAGTACCCAATACAAATGAGCTCTTATTCTTGCTCCAGACTTTCTGACCACATATGTGTGTGGTCTCTGGTCCCTGAACCTCCAATTATTCCTCTATTATTTGACAGTAATTATACTGATCCTCTTCACTTACCCTAAAGAATAAAATGAGATGAGTCGTGGAGCACTAGAAACAAGACAATACACCTGTTACATCTGAAAAGTTAATAAAAACCAAACCAAAACAAAAAAAAACCTAAATGATGCCATGCAATAGAAGGTATTCTTACAATATTCAGAATGTCATATCTTAGTGTATTGATTCGTGGGTGGTACTCACTCCCTTTCTAAGATGTGGGATCCAGCCAGCATCTGCTTGTGGACATTGTAAGCTTTGATTTACACATCACTGATATCCCACTATTTAGGTTTTGGCAGAGGCAAAGAGGGACTATGAGACCATACTCTGCTATGGTACCTATTTATACCTGCAACATAAAAGCTCCTGCTCAAACTTATAGATTTGAGCATAAATTTCTAAGAGTACAGTGGATGGTTTAAGGTTATTAAGATCTTCTTGTTCTAGCAAATATTGCTTTTTATCTTTTCATAACTTGAAGATCATTCATGCCACATGCGATGTTTCTGTTCTTTCTTCTACGTCCCATTAGAAATTTTACTCATTTCCCTTACTACAAATGGTACAAATCTGTTCAAAATGTTTATGGAATCAACAATTTGGACGCTCTGCTAAAATGGTAGAGAGGGAAATTTGTTGAAAGAGTTTGCAAAAATGAGTTTGTGAGATTTTCTGAGGATTTCAGTTTTGTCGTGTATCCCATGACCCCTATTAATATAAGCAGCAAGAACATGACAAGATGCTTTCTGTTTCTGGCCTGTGGGATGCTATGGAATCATCTCTGTTCTACATTTAGATGTTCCCTGGATAGTTTTCTATTTGCATAGCACCCACCCAATAGTCACGACATAAAATGTCCCTTTGAACATCCCTTTTTGGAGAGGAACAAAGCAGAAAGTTTTATGATTGGAAGATAAGATCATTCTAGGAGAGTAACTTTCTATTTAATGTTTCCTTGAATGTTATTGTAATTTTCAACAATATTATTTGTGTGTAGGGGGGTACTGGGGATTGAACCCAGGGGAATTCTACCTCTGAGCTACATCCCTCAGCCCTATTTTATTTGTTTATTTTTTTTGAAACAGGGTCTCACTAGGTCGATGAGAGTCTCACTACTTGCTAAGGCTATCCTCAAACCTGCAATCCTCCTGTCTCAGCCTCCCAAGTACTGGGATTACAGGCGTGCACCACCACACCTGGCTCAACAATAGTATTTTTAAGAACACAAGATTTCCTAGTGTCCTGTTATAGCAGTTGTCAGAGTTCACAAGCTTGCTAAGTTTTAGCCCTTTGGTTCTTTTTTGCTTCCAAGATCACGTCCCCCCCCCCCATATTTTCTGGCCACTATAGTTAAACCACCACCATAAATTAATTGACATTGTTTTCTCAAATTTATCATGAACATATCAGTATTCCCTCTCTCCTCTAAGACAAATACATAATGAAGTAGTTCTTTAAACAAGCATTCCATGACCTAGGATGACAAGCCATGCCTTGCCCTTCAGAAGAGCACTCAGCGTTATAAGCAGTGCCCGATGTTAACAGTGGTCCCATCACCTACAACACGGTTGGCACGCCATTCTGGGTCCACAAAGGAAAATTAGCTCCCTCATCATGAAATTCATATTCTCATTTTTCTCTCTCTCTCTCCTTCTGTTTTCTTCTCCTATCCTGTCTTCCCTCCCCCTCTTTTAATCTCTCTGGATCAAATCAAACATAGCTTAATAAACTGTATGTAAATATTTGGCTTTTTTTTCTAAAAAAATATTTTTCTCACAAAAGGCAAAAATTTGTCACTGCTGAAAAATTACTTTCACATCTATTGCTATTACTATAACAAGTCAGACTCTAATTGAATTTTGTATCTTATAGACCTGACTTTCCTTTAGCCTGAATGCCACCAAGGAGCGAACACATTGCCAGAGAAAAATAAATACTCCAACTTAAAGCTAAATGCACCACCATGCCGTGCACTAATGCCTATTTGATATTCAAAGACAAAATTATACTAGGCACACTTGAAGATTTTTTAGAATATATAATATTGTTCTTAAGCAAATAATCTTATATGAGAGAAATCCAATGAAGAAATGTTGGTTGATGTCCAGGTTCTTTCCTTTGCTTCAACAGTGGAATCATATCCAAAGCCTCTTAAAGGTCAAGATAAACTTAAGTTACTTTTATGTTTTAAAGGATCTTCTACATGAAAAAGGAAATGAACAAATGCAAAAACAGGGTTCTAAAATTATAGGATAATTAACATGTTTGCATTAAACAGTGAGGTGCCTTCAATTCCAGGGATGTAACAATGCAATAAAACCACTATGCAAAAGATAACTACAGCATTTCCGTGAGCGTGCGTATAAACAGACTCCTGGTGCACTTGAGGTGCTATAATGTGACAAAAATTTAGAGTGAAATGATAAACATCTTTCTTTTCATTATTGTCAGTCTACCTCTGTGACTGAATGTACAATTTCTTTGGGGGAGCTGAGAGACCTCTGGAAAACTGAGACCAGGCAGCCAGCTGCCCTCCTATCTCCCTCATCTTCCATCCAACTCTTGGTCTGTGACAGGCATGACCATATCAACAATGCCAGTAAAGATATTGTGAATTGGTACCAGATGAGAGAGTATTAGCAGGATTATCAAGTAGACATTAATAGTATTTCTGTTGTATGTAAGGGAGCCTCAGACCCCAAAGAGTTTGTGATCCAACCAAGAAGACAATGCAGAACTCCTAACAATGAAAACAGGACATACAAGTAATTAAATGAGCACTACACAGGCAATTAAGATTTAAATTAAGAGGAAATAAATGAGGGATAAAGTCTCTCAAGTTTCTAAAGAGACTGGCCCAGGATGGCTATTTGAAATGCCACTCTCAGCTCTTAATATTGCTACAGATGAAGCATTTTTCTTTTTGGAACTGAAATGTGGGACATTCTGATAGATAAAAAAAAACCCAACCTTAGCTATGCCAGTGCTTGTATTTTGGAAAGGGCTAGAACTTGACCAAAAATTAAATATCTTTGCCAGAACAAGAAGGCAAGTTGCACAAGATTTTGTAAATTACACAGTAAAACTTAGCTTTTGCATTTCTTGAGATTTCTCAGTCTTTACCCCAGAAGTTGGATATATATGATATTATGGAGTTTGCTATCAGATCCCAGTGACCAAGACAACCAGAAACCACAATCTTTTGAAACAGGCACAGTAATGTTAATAAGAGTTTGACAATAAGTTCTGAGCATACAGATTAGCCCATAATAAGCATGAGATAAAAGTAATAAGCGTGAGAATCACATACAGTAGAATGCAAAGCATATAGCTGGCATGCAATTTTAATGTTCAACCAAATTTCATAGCTGTAAAAATTAACACAATTAATAAAAATAAGCAGTAGTTTGCTCTAAAATGGAGACAAATGGAAGTATAACATGCACCTTTAGCTGGCAACTCATATTTATCCCTTGTCAATGTTTGCTTGTGCACTGTTACTAGTGAATTTTATAATTTGATTTCTCTGATTTTAGAGCTTTCTAAACAATTCTAAAGGCACTATTTTTCTTACTATTGAAAGCAAATGCTTCTTATAACTTATTGTAATCCAATTTCGAATGTTTTCTCTGCAGACACATTAGAATACATTTTTAATCCAGAGCTAGTGCACACTTCCACAGAGGCTTGGCAGCTTCCAACTTTGTCACATTTGTTCTAAATAAGAAAGACCTATTCCTGAGATTATGCAAACAATTTCACCTTTATTTACTATTGCTGAAATAACTTTCAGTAGTATAAACTGTTACCATTTAGAACCACAACATTGTGAGGAGTAAATCTTTTCCTTATAAATGTCTTAGAAACACTCAAGTGGAGAAAGAAATCAGAGATTTTTCTGTGTCTTCTTTCTCTCTTGTTATTTGGTTAAAATAAGCTAAACATTGATATTGGAACAAGTCACTGGCAATTTATTGAGGGCATGAGGTTGAGACTTTTCACCCTATTTCCAGAGAAATCTTTGGAAATAAAACATTAGAAAAAGTATTTACTTAGAATTTATGGTGTCTAATTCTGCTGGACAAGATTAAAACTCTGAATTGCCACTTAGACCACAGAGATAGTTTCAACTTTTCCATGTGAATGTGCTCTGAAACACCAATAAACAACACTGTAGGATTTTTGTTAACATTGTTTGCTTATTTAATGCAACAAGAATCCTTCGCTAAATATTGAAAGAATTCAAGTTAGTATGGCCAATTTTGATGACATTAATGTGCTAGGAAAGTTAATACACTTGTTTTTCCAGGTCACAATAATGTGATATGAATGCTTTTTTAAGTTCACCGTTCCTCCATTAGTCAACTTCTTTGTACTTCAGCAGGATCTTACATAGCTCCATTTCAAGGTTCACAATTCCTTCACTCTTATTGCATATACTGGCAATTTAACCAACCTTATGAAGCAAATCAGTCAACACAGGGCAAAGGCTTATTTGCAAGGGACCTAAGGCCGATGGGAAATCCTTCCCAGCTATAAAAAGGAAAGAGCGATACCTGTAGGACTTGGAGAAATGAAATCTTGCTTTGGCTCTTGGAGATGGTCCTGGTACTGTGGCTCCCAGAGGATCCCCAACAAATGCCATTTGTAAAGAGGGTGCCAAGATCCACAGGAAGAGCAGGAGGTCAAAGCTGGTGCAGGGCCCTGGGGCCGCAGGGCCCCTGGAGGAGCAAGAGGCACTTGTAGCTGAGTGAAGGCATTTCTTCTGTGTGGTGGTATGTGCTGACGGAGGTGGCAGGCTGGCTGAGGCAGGGCTGGAGGGATGGCCAGGACTTCCTGCTGCATGACACTTGCCCTTTGCGACAGAGCTTGCTTCACTCAAGCTTTATCTCATTATTAATGTGAGAAACACTCTCTTGAAAATTTGTTTTCAAATATAGCCCTGATTAAACAGCGGAGTCACATGCCAGTCCTGAAAAGCACAACACTTGTGTGCGTGCACACACACACACACATGTGCACACTCTGGGAGGTATGATTGAGGTGGGTGAAACTTCTTATTAACTGCAAATGTTTAAAAACAGTTAGTAGAGGGCTATGTTTTTTAAAAAACGAAATACCTGCCTATGGCTGGGAAATTGGACAGAGATTACTAAATTGCACACAGATTAGCTACCAGATGCCGTTTTCCTTATTTCAACTTCTCTGAGAAACTGGGATGGACATCATTATTAGCAAACTTTCTACAGAGATTTAATCTTTTCGAAAGTCCCAGCGTCTCCCTGCAAGTCAGCGTAAGAAGAAAACAGGCAGATCACTTTCAAAGCTTCTGGCAGCGCTTCCCTCCAGGAGCTGCTGCGTCACCTTGGAGGGTGAATTATGATGCGTGACTTTGACAATCAAGATCAATTTTCTTGTCCACATTCTAGTCCCTAGAAACATTTCTTAACTCTCCGATAAATCCCTTAAAATAACTTTCTTTCAAATTAAATAAATGATGAAAGCCAAAAGAGAGTGCTTTGCATGTTTTATGAGTCTAGCACATCTCGGTGAAGCACATATTTCAAGATACGGTACTGGAGGAGTCAAAGGACCCCAATGCCGTCATCGGTTCCCACCACCGAGTGCTATCTAATGTTAACAGTGCTGCGTAATTCCATCAGTCCCTGTCCAAACACTGCCCCAAGGGTGACCTCCACTGTAAACCAAGGCAGAGCTCCACTTGTCCAGGATAAGATTAGGGAGGCTTGCAGTGCCCAAGAGTGAATTTAACCCACTGTGAACTGGACAAAACTGACTGGTAGTTGAGCTCAGTGAACATTGCTCTATCTGCCAAATTTCAAGACCCCTAAAACTCAACCTATCTCTTATAGACCAAAGGGGGCCAAAATGTAAAATTTTAAGGCATTAAACATGGTGCTTATTTCCACAACAGCATCCAGCATACCAGGGGATTTTCGGAATGCTACAAGTTTTCTATCAGCTTTGGTGATGAGTAATAGAAAACATCTTTATGGTTCACCTCTTTGTTATCTGATGTATAGACTCCAAGAGAGTGGGTGACTGATAGGTGCCCTGAACAGCAACAACTTTGGAGGAGCTGAGAGCTAAAAAATAAACATGTTCTCTGTGAATCGATTGGCGGTATTTTAAAGTTTTGCAAACTGCCTTTCGGCTTTTGTGTCAGGATCTGCAGTTCACATGAGCAAAAGAGGTGGTCACCTTGCTGGTGTTCTTTGAGGGAGACTTAGAAGGTGCCTACATCTAGGCAATCTGCCCCTCCGGTGGATGAACTTCTACTATTATCATTTCACTCCTATAGAACTATTTAATTTCTACTTGGGGGCAGCTCTTAGACAATGCAAACATTCTTGGCAGAATTAACACAGAGCTGAACAACTTGGTGTTTGGCTGAATGGCTTTGGCTGAGACTAAAGCCAGACAGTGTAAGGGAACTGGCGGAGTGGGGAAGGAGGAAGGAGCCCTGAGGCTGGTGGGGAGGGTGGATTGGTGAGGAGGGCGGGGGAGGGCACAGAGGAGCAGGAGGCGGCAGGACTGGCACTTTCATCTGACGCATATACAGAGCTCTTACTCTATCCAGGCATGTTTTAAATCTTGTAGGTGAAACAGGATCACTAGCGTCTGGTAATGAAAGCTGTAGTCCGTCCACACAGACAGCTTTGGAAGCAGAATAATAACACTTTCATCGTTATCCCAATTTTGCCTCTAGTAAGATAAACCCTATCTTCCCATCCAGGCTAACGCCAGCAATGGTCGTTTTCACTAATAATTGATTGTCTTTGTCTCCTTATCAATTTATATTTTATAAAGAATCCCTGTTAAGGAACATCTCTTTAGTAAATTACAAGGGCATAATAATAATCCAGAATGAAGCTACTAAAAAATGCCCAACCTTTAAAAAAATGTATAAGGAAGTAGAAGCAAATTTATCTTTTTCCTATTATTGCCCAAAATGCTTCTTTCTTATCCCCCTCACCCCCTGTTGAACATTTAAGCAAGATGAAAAGCACTGAAATTGAAACAGGAAAATGGAAACTTTGGTCCTTTTTCCTAACGTGAAATTGGATAGAGACGTAAGAAGTGTCTGCCCATGTTAATGTTATTCTCCTGAAAATTTACTTACCGCCTCCTCCTTCTCATTTCTTCTGTACAGGTACACATAATCCCTCTTAGGTTACTAGGCCTCAACAAGGTCATAGAAATAAGCTCCTTATTTCTGAGATTAATCATAAGCAAAGTTAAGCCTTGATTTTAAATATAAATGTCGATATTGCTTTGAGGGACTAGCTAGTACTTTCACAGATTATGATAATTTAAACAGAGATGTTTACTTTTAAATCAAATAAGATGTATTCTAGGATAAATCATCGCTGTCATTTATATACCAACCAGGTGTTTATAACTTACTTCAGAGGTATAGTGGTATAAAAGGGCAAAGTAAATATTTTAATTATTGTCACATTACTGTTTATTTTATCAGGATAATTTTCTTAAAAGCATGATTGAATGGCAAGGAGTGAGGTTCCATCTCTAAGACTAAGTCTTCTTTAAAAGTTAAAAACTAAACTTAAATTGCAGTGAAAACAAGACTCTGAGATATAAACATTGTTCCATCCAACTGTCACCCACATAATTCCTGCCCCTCTAAAACCTCAACGAAATGCCCACCTTCTGCCAATAACTTAGGTCTAATGTTCTGCTGAGTTCTAAATAAGGTATCTTTTTCTTTTCCTTTTGAATATTTCTGGAATTTTGGTTCCAAGATTCCAGATGTTACAAATGACATTTAGGTTCTGGTGTCTAACACAGAAACTCAGAATTTCCTTTATAGGAGACAGCAACTATAAATTAAATCGAAACTCCCCAGTTTCAGAGTGGGAGAGTTTAAACATAACACAGATAGGCATTCATTCACTTACACACCAGTCACTAGTTGGCAGCTCTAGGGAGGGTTGGGGGGGGTTGCGCTGACCTTCAGAGAAATACAGTTACATGAGTGGGGTTGTGTTATGTTGAAATGCATTGCCTCAGGAAGCCAGAGCAGGCGGATAGATGGGTTTCAGGATAATGCTGTATTTTGAAATAGTTGCTGGTCACAGGCTCAAAGCCAGTAGACGTTAACATGGAAACAAATAATAGACTGTTATTTATCAGCAACCTCTGACAGTGTCATTGGAATAATTCTGTTTTCAGAGTGATCCATTGTAAGAGAGCATGACGCAAGGAATTTTGACAGCTGGATTTGTGTACTTCTTAAAACTGGTGTTCATTCAGGACAAGTCATTGTGTTTTTTTAAAAAATAGGCTTTTTTATTACACTAATTTATTGATACACACCAACTATAATTTATTTCTACAAATCCAAATGCTATAAAATAATGCTAGAATTTTCTTTGAATTGCTTTCAGATATTCCTTCTAAACCTGATGTGAGTCTCCTCGATTTAGAGGTCAACTGTTCCATGTTCTGAAATGAGGGACAATCATTTTATGTGTCGGAACACAGTGGGATATTAACAGAATTGAGCAACCCTATGGTCTTGAGGGCATTAGGAAAGCATGCTCTGTGTTTTAAGCATCTGTAAACACATCCTTTACTCAAATATATCCCAGGACACAAACAAATAAATTGTAATTAAAGAGCTAAAGACATTAAGAAATAAAGTGAAACAATCAACAAAACACATGCTTAAATATAAGAATAAAAGCCGGGCGTGGTGGTGCATACTTGTAATCCCAGTACTTTGGGAGGCGGAGACCGGAGGATCCGGGTTCGCGGCTAGCCTCAGCTCTCTCTCTCTCTCTCTCTCTCTCTCTACCTAGTGAGGCCCTCCACAACTTTGTGAGACCCAGTTTCAAAATAAAGTATAAAAAATAGGGCCGGGGGTGTAGCGTGGAGGTAGAATGCCCGAGTTCAATCCCCAGTACTGCAAAAAAAAAAAAAAAAAAATATATATATATATATATATAAGAATAAAAAATCAATAGAACTATGGGCTGTGAATCAAAGTGTTTTACTACACACTTAAGTTTTTCATCTATAACAGAGTATTTTTTTTGTTTATGTAACAAAATACTATTTATTTTTGGTACTAGGCCCAGAAGCATTCTACCTCTGAGCTATAACCCCAGTCATTTTTATTTTTTTATTTTGAAGCAGAGTATAACAGAGTAATTTTAGAAATATTTAGGCAATTTGGGAGATAATTATATCAAACCTTTGCTACTCAATAAGGCAATGGAGCTCCTTCAAAATACTTAGGTAAATAGGGGAAAAGAGATGAGGGAAGAAAAAATGGGAGGGAAGGAAAATAAATTTGATTTTTATTAAATATCTACTAAGTAATCTACAAAGCCCTAGGAGATTTTTGTAACTATTCAACAGGAAATATTTCTAGAATCAAATTCCTTAAAAATCATGAAACTAATGTAGACTAATCACTTGAAATAAAGAACATGATTTTTTGAACATGTCTGTGTAAAAGCCTGCTGGGGTTGGTAATTTTTTAAGTGTCTAATTCTCTGTATGTGAGGACTTAAAAAGTCAGAAAAATTCTCTTTTCAAGATTGTATTCATGAATGCAGTGTGAAAAACCCCTTCTCAGTTACTGATTGGTGAGTGAAAGGGTGAATACAGGATTTCATCTTGAAAGCCAGTCCCTCCAGGAAGTCTTCCTGGCTTCCCCAGACCATGTGACACCCACAACACTGGGCAGTTCCCCTTGTCAACATCAACACATTCACAGTTGCTTACTCAGTGTCTGGTTTCCCTGACCCACTTTAACATTAGGGAGGCCTAAATCACACCTGAGTTAGCCCTGGGTTCCCAGTGACTAAACCAAATGACCTAGAAAAATGAGTCACAATCATGCTTATTTAATAAATGAACACACCGATATTCTCAGGAATTCATTAAAATAAGATGCATCACCAGCATTGTATTCTTTTGTGTCCCTAAAGAGGAACAAAAATGTCACCACGAGTAATTTAGGTAGGCCTTGTTTAATGTCTCTTTCCTTGGATGCTTCCTCAGACAAAACCAAGATTATTGCAACAAATAAGAAAATAACAAAGGCAGGAAAAGCATTACTGGTGTTATGACCTAATGAATGACCAGCCTGTCCCCCAAATAATTTTTTGTTTAAAATGTAACATTGTTGGACAAACACTGAGGGCAGCCCTAGTACAGAGGGTTAGAGACTAGAGCGGGTTATGGTGTGAGCATGCCACATGACCTTCAGCACTGTGGTTGACCTTGCGTCAGGCCTTTTTTATTTGGTTCTAACTTGAGAACCATTGCGAAGAGCTCTTGAGATGCCTAAATAAGAAAATTTATACAAAAGCATCCTGAAACTACATAAAGTTTTAGGTTCTGCCATCGATTATGTTTGTAACCGACTATGTTTGTAACCATTTTGTGTATGTACAGACACTATTTTCATAGTTAGAAATATTATCAATTTTAAAGATCGTTCCCCAAAATTGTTTACTTCATGAGGATGGTAAGTAGAAACACCATTTTACCAAGTTTCAAAAAAATGTATCAATCTTCAGTTTGAATGAATAACTTTTTTCTCTACTTGAAATCTTTTTATCTTAAGTATATAAAATAGAATGTTAGCTGTCATATTTTAAGGGATAATACTATAAGAAAGTTTAAATGTCTTACTTTCAGCATTAAAATTCTCTATGGGTTTTATTTCCAAGCACTAACAAAATTAAGTGGTAAGGAATTTTACTAAAACTAGCTGCTGAATTATTTTTTTCCCCTGATTGTTCAAAACCCTGGCTTTTCCTAAATATAGAAACATTTCTTTCTTTCTTTTTTTTTTTTTGTGGTACCGGGGATTGAACTCAGAAGATTCTACCTCTGAGCTATACCTCCAACTCTATTTTATTTTTATTATGAAACAAGATCTTGCTAAGTTGCTGAGGCTGGCCTTGAACCTGCAATTCTCCTGTCTCAGCCTCCCATGTACTGGGATTAATATATTTCCTTCCTTCCTTCCTCCTTCCCTCCCTTTCTTTTTCTTTCTTTCTTGAATGTGTGGGATCCTGAAGATCGCTTGTTTAATTGGAGCAGAATTTGCAACACTGGCTCCCACTCATGTGGCTCTCATTGTGGACCAACCACACACCAAATAAGGACAGAAATGGCTTCTTGTAGCTTTTTAGAACTATGTTAACAAACAAGTAAAAGTGTTGATTGAAATTATCAGGCTGTAAAACAAAATCATTCCCTCTGGAGAAAGAATAAAAGACCCCAAATACCAAGAATCCCTAAATAACAACGATCTCATGCGTTCGATTTTGGTGCCATGAAATTTTTTCCATGACAGTGTTCAGTATCTCACTAAATCTGGATCTTCATTTGCTACAGCCAACAGTCCATAACCTTTTCCATTCATGGGCACTTATTCCTGCCTGTCACCCTCGGATCCCCTCCTTACCCAGTCTGGTGCATTGACCATGTCTGTGAACAAACATCACCAGAAGGTCGGGCTAACTTTTTTTCTTTTTTTTGGTGGTACTGGAGATTGACAGTGGTGCTCTACCTCTGAGCTACATCCGCAGCCCATTTTATTTTTAATTTTGAAACAGGGTCTCGCTAAGTTGTTGAGGGTCTCACTAAGTTGCTGAGGCTGGCCTCAAGCCTGTGATCCTCCTGTCTCAGCCTCCCAAGTACTGGGATGTGCCACAACACCCAGCAAATCTTATTTAATCTACCAACTCATAGGTAGACATTTTTACCACCACTGTATAAATGAGAACTCTGAGGCTCAGAGAGTTTTAGTATATTGGCTGCTACCACAAAGCTAATATGTGACAGAGATATGAGTGCAAGTTAGTTCTGATGTCTCCAAATCTTGTCTCTGTTGAAACTGACTTAACCAAACTCTTTAAATTTGAAATTTCAGGGGCAAGTTAGAACTTTGAGCCTGGGGTGGTACTGAGTGGGCTCTGGTGTGGTAACTGGAGAGTTAAAGACATGGAGTGAGGGGCCTGGTATCAAGAAAGGCTTAGAAATGGGTGTGGTGGCACATGCTTGTAATCCCAGTACTTGGGAGGCTGAGAAAGGAGGGTCACAGGTTCAAAGCCAGCCTCAGCAACCTAGCAAGGC
>PVJS01042045.1:0-17685 GCA_004027185.1 Glis glis | reverse complement strand
GAACCCAGGGGCGTTCTACCTCCGCGCTACACCCCCGGCCCTATTTTTATACTTTTATTTTGAAACCGGGTCTCACGAAGTTGCGGAGGGCCTCACTAAGTAGAGAGAGAGAGCGAGAGAGCTGAGGCTGTTCGCGAACCCGGATCCTCCGGTCTCCGCCTCCCAAAGTACTGGGATTACAAGCATGCGCCACCACGCCCAGCTTTACTTTTAATCTTTAAAACAACTTGAGTGGCCAGGTGTGGTGGCACACGCTTGTAATCCCAGTACTTGGGAGGCGGAGACCGAAGGATCCAGGTTCGCAGCCAGCCTCAGCTACTTAAATGAGGCCCTCTGCAACTTCGTGAGACCCAGTTTCAAAATAAAGTATAAAAAATAGGGCTGGGGGTGTAGCTCAGAGGTAGAATGCCCCTGGGTTCAATCCCTGGTACCGCAGAAAAAAAAAACCTTGAGTAAGTTAGTATTTAATATTAGGGAGCTTGATTTCTAATTTTCCTGAGTAGAAGATTGGCCATGAATTAGCCAAAACAATTTATATTCTTAACTTGATATAAACAATTTTCAGGGGGAAAAAACTAATGGTTTTTAATATGAAACTAATGTTTAATAGTAGCTCTTTTTTTACTTGTGTGTGAATATTTTAGGATGCTAGAGACTAAAATGAACTAGTATCTTATGAAAATATTTCCCATTTTATTTACAATGAAATTTTACATTGCAGAAATTATTCAGCAGACCATTATTTACAAGAAGCAAAAAAGCTAAAGCACAATGCAGATGCATTGGTATGTACATACTCCCCTTATATTTACGTATTTAATCCAATTAGCTTAAAATACCCGTTACCGGCACTTACAGCAGATCACCATTGACACTGCTTCTTCCTTAGTCCGATAGGTTTGAGAAGGCAGTGTACTATCTGGATGCCGTGGTGTCTTTCATTGAGTGTGGGAACGCGCTGGAGAAGAGCGCGCAGGAGTCCAAGTCCCCGTTCCCTATGTACTCGGACACGGTGGAGCTGATCAAGTGAGTGGGGCTGCGAGCCAAGTCGAGTAAAGCCAAGGGGGCCTCCCGCTCTGTGGGTCTTGGAAGGGGACTATGAGGTACTTCCATCAAGTGAGTGGGTCTGCCCTGGCCCACCCAGGCGGGCTGACAAGCCAAGTAAACCCAAGGGGGCCTCCCGCTCAGTGGCTCTTGGAAGGGGGCTACAAGATACTTTCGTGGGTGTTTTATTTAGGTTTGGTTCTATTGCTTGTCATAAGATCAAGGTGAAACATTATATCTTCCTTGACATTTGCTTGTTGTCTTTCCTCACAGATACACTATGAAGCTAAAAAATTACTTGGCACCAGATGCTACAGCTGCAGATAAAAGGCTCACCGTACTTTGGTAAGTGTGGTATGTTCTAGCCTCTGCTAATGACAGCACCACCAAAAAAAAAAAAAAAAGAGGACCGAGTCGGGCTTGGTGGCCCAGGCTTGTAATCCCAGTACTTGGGAGGCTGAGACAGGAGGATCCAGGTTCATGGCCAGCCTCAGCAACTTGTGAGGCCCTCTGCAACTTAGTGAGACCCTGTTTCAAAATAAAGAATAAGCCGGGCGTGGTGGCGCACGCTTGTAATCCCAGTACTTTGGGAGGCGGAGACCGGAGTATCCGGGTTCGTGGACAGCCTCAGCTCGCGCACACGCGCGGGTGTGCACGCTCTCTCTCTCTGTCTCTCTCCCTGTCTCTCTCTCTCCCTCCACTTAGTGAGGCCCTCCGCAACTTCGTGAGACCCAGTTTCAAAATAAAGTATAAAAAATAGGGCCGGGGGCATAGCGCGGAAGTAGAATGCCCCTGCGTTCAATCCCCGGTACCGCAAAATAAATAAATAAATAAATAAATAAATAATAAGAAAGAAAGAGGGAGGGAGGGAGGGAAGAAGAGAGAAAGAAAGAAAGAAGGAAGGAGGGAGGGAGGGAGGAAGAAAAGAAAAGAGAAAAGAAAAGAAAAGGAAAGATAGATAGATAGATAGATCAGACTGGGGGTGGAGCTCGGAGGTAGAATGCCCCTGGGTTCAATCCCCAGTACCACATACACAAAAAAAGAGGACCAACCAGTGAGCCTGGGCATGGCAGCACACATCTATAGTCCCGGTATTTGGGAGCCTGAGACAGGAGGATGCATGTTCAAGGCATCCTCAGCAACTGAGACCTTGTTTCAAAATACAAAGAGCTGGGGGTGTAGTTCATGGTAGAGTCCCTCTAGGTTTAATCTCTAGTACCCCCTCCCCAGAGGACCAGTGAGAAGCAGACTGGGTGGATAGGCAGGGGTAGCCATGAAAAGCTTTATATAAGCTATGTTAAGATTTGTATATTCCATCAGAGTTGTACAGTTCATAGTTTAGTTTCCTGGTTTTGATTTTTTAATTCTAGGTTAATTATTTGGTCTGGAGATTCTGCCCTTTAGTGGTTTTTGCTTTTTTTTTTTTTGCGGTACCGGGGATTGAACCCAGGGGCATCCTACCTCCGAGCTACACCCCCAGCCCTATTTTTTATTCTTTATTTTGAAACTGGGTCTCACTAAGTTGCAGAGGGCCTCACTAAGTAGCTGAGGCTGGCCGAGAACCCAGATCCTCCGATCTCCACCTCCCAAGTACTAGGATTACAAGCGTGCGCCACCACACCCAGCCCTTAGCGAGTTTTTAAATGCATGTGTTACTATGACATATTGGTGTCCTATGGGTAAAGGTGTTTTTTTGTATGTGTGTGTGTGTGTAGTACTAGGGATGGAACCCAGGGGCATTCTGCATCCGAGCTACACCCCCAGACCTATTTATTTATTTATTTATTTATTTATTTATTTTGCGGTACCGGGGATTGAGCCCAGGGGTGTTCTACCTCCGCGCTACACCCCCGGTCCTATTTTTTATACTTTTATTTTGAAACCGGGTCTCATGAAGTTGTGGAGGGCCTCACTAAGTAGAGAGAGAGAGAGAGAGAGAGTGAGAGAGACAGGGAGAGAGAGAGAGAGAGCTTAGGCTGGCCGCGCAGCCAGATCCTACGGTCTCCGCCTTCCAAAGTACTGGGATTACAAGCCCGGCCCCGGACCTATTTTATTCTATATTGAAACAGAGCCTCACTAAGTTGCTGAGGCTGGCTGTGAACCCCTGATCCTCCTGTCTCAGCCTCCCAAGTACTGGGATTACAAGTGTGTGCCACCATGCCCAGCTAAGTTTTGATTCTTTTTTTTGCGGTACCGGGGATTGAACGCAGGGGCGTTCTACCTCTGTGCTACACCCCCGGCCCTATTTTTTATACTTTATTTTGAAACCGGGTCTCACGAAGTTGCGGAGGGCCTCACTAAGAACAGAGAGAGAGAGAGACAGGAAAAGAGAGAGAGAGAGAGAGAGAGAGACAGGAAGAGAGAGAGAGAGAGACAGAGCGAATTGAGGATGGCCGCGAACCGAGATCCTCCGGTCTCCGCCTCCCAAAGTACTGGGATTACAAGCGTGCGCCACCATGCCCGGCTGAGTTTTGATTTTTTAACGTCAACAACTAATGGGAGGCTAGCCCCTGGGTTTCTTAGCCATCTTCCCTTTTTTTTGGGGGGGGGCTGTACCTGGGATTGAACGCAGGGGCATTCTACCTCTGAGCTATGCCCCCGGCCCTATTTTTTATACTTTATTTTGAAACCGGGTCTCATAAATTTGCGGAGGCCTCACTAAGTAGCTGAGGCTGGCTGCGAACCCAGATCCTCTGGTCTCTGCCTCCCAAGTACTGGGATTACAAGCGTGTGCCACCACCCATGGCTCCATCTTCCCTTCTTTGTGGTGTGTACTACCATAAGAACACACCTTGTCGTTTAGCCTAAGGGTAGTGTTGCTAACCAAGGCAAAGGTCGCCTGTGCGGGTGTGGCCGAGTCTCTTGTTCTGGTAAATAACCACACTCTTCCATTGGGTAGCCTAAGATGCCAGTCTTTGCTGTACCTGAGGCTGTTCAAACTGAAGAAGGAGAATGCTCTGAAGTACTCAAAGACCCTGACCGAGCACCTGAAGGTAAGAACGCCAGAATTGCTGAAGGCTCCCCGCTCCCCCCATGCACTTCCATATTTAGCTAAGGCGCAGCAGGGAAGGGAGGAGCTCCCGTAGGAGAGGTAGCGGCCATATTTGATTTTTCATTTTCACTACCATACTTCTTTACACTGTAATCCTAGATTTATTCCTTTCTAAACCTCTGCTTTAGGCAGACGGTGTGGGTCACCCACATTCTTTCTGCCATCTTTGCACCTAGTGTGACTCGTTTCCCTGTCGCCTCCCCCTTCACTTTGTTCATTCCTCTCTTGCCTCTTGTGGAAGTCTTCTAGAACATCCCAGCTCTCACCTAATTTCTTTCTGTTGTACATTTACACACACAAACACATATTAGTATCTTGAATTTATAAAGCTTCTTAAGATCAGCTCTGGCCCAATGCTTTTGAATATATATAATAGTACTTTATAAGTTGTAGTTTTTTAATAAGTATATTTTTTCCACAGAATTCTTATAATAATTCTCAAGCACCATCACCTGGCTTGGGAAGGTAGGTAAAATTTTATTCTATAAAATATTATTTGTGCCGGGCATGGTGGTGCACGGTTATAATCCCAGTACTTTGGGAGGCAGAGACCGGAGGATCTGGGTTTGTGGTCAGCCTCAACTACTTAGTGAGGCCCTCTGCAACTTAGTGAGACCCTGTTTCAAAATAAAAAATAAAATAGGGCGAGGTTATAGCTCTGAGGTAGAATGCCCCTGGGTTCCATCCCCAGTACCACCAAAAAAAAAAAAAAAAAAACATCTGCCTGAAAACTCCGTGGTTATATCCCTGAGTAGATGGGAAGTGTGCTGAGCTGGAGGGTCTGGCTCCCAAGGTTTGGAACTTCTACTAACACCTGCAGCCTCTGCAGTCACCGCCCATCCTCTGTTCTGTTGCCGTCATTGAAACAGATCTAGGTAAAATGATAATGCACAATGGCCTTCAACAGTTATTTAAGAGAAATTACACTCCTCTGGGAACCTTCCTAGTCTACAAGAATTTTTAAATTTGAAAAGCCTTCAGCTAGGCCCTATAATTCCAATACTTGGGAAGCTGAGACAAGAGGAGTAACTTAGCAAGACCCTGTTCCAAAATAAAAAATAAAGCCGGGCGTGGTGCGCACGCTTGTAATCCCAGTACTTGGGAGGCTGAGACCGGAGGATCTGGGTTCGTGGCCAGCCTCAACTACTTAGTGAGGCCCTCTACAACTTAGCGAGACCGTTTCAAAATAAAGAATAAAAAATAGGGCCGGGGTGTAGCTCGGAGGTAGAATGCCCTTGGGTTCAATCCCCGGTACCGCTAAAAAAGATAAATAAATAAAAAATTAAAAAATAAAATAGGGCTAAGGGTGCAGCTCAGTGGTGGAGCTATTCCTGGGTTCAATCCTCAGCACCACCAAAAAAATGTGTAGCGCCTTCATGCAGGCCGAGCCGGGCGCGCACTGACTTCCCAGCCCGTCCGTCTGAACACCCTCTGTTTCTCTGTGCAGCAGAGCTGTTGGGATGCCCTCCCCCGTTTCTCCAAAGCTGTCACCAGGCAATTCTGGAAGTTACTCTTCTGGAGGAAGCAGTGCTTCGGCAAGTGGCTCTTCCGTGACCATTCCACAGAAGATCCACCAGATGGCAGCCAGCTACGTTCAGGTTACATCCAACTTCCTCTATGCCACCGAAATTTGGGACCAAGCTGAACAGCTTTCCAAAGAGCAGAAGGGTAGGTCGAGTTCTCGATGAGCTTTGAGGGATGGAACTGTTAAAAGGGATTTCTGTGGCTTAGTTGAATAAGTATCTGGTGTGTGTTTAGTTTTATTACCTGGCTTAGAGTTAATCATTGTACTATAATCTCCTTCACTTAGCCAGTTATACTAAATATAGCTGAAGTTAGTTAAAAATAAAACCTCTCAGGATACTGGTAGCAGAGATAAACTAAAAATAATTCTTGGTTTAAGACAAATACATGTTTATTCTGGCATGTTAAATTCAGCTCATACTATAAAAAGTAGTAAAATATATATCTTACTATAGGATGGTTAATAGATTTGGTTATAAACGTAGGATTAGCCAGGCATTTTGGCACACCCCTGTAATCCTAGTACTTGGGAGGCTGAGATAGGAGGATCGCAGGTTTGAGAATAGTCTCAGCAAGTAGTGAGACTCTCATCAACTTTGTAAGACCGTTTCCAAATAAAAATAAAATAGGGCTGGGGGTGTAGCTCAGAGGTAGAATGCCCCTGGGTTCAATCCCCAGTGCCACACACACACACACAAATGTAGAATTACATTTAGACATCTCTTATATCTGAGATATTTAATATATAAGAAAGCATGTTCATACTGGATTTTTTGGTATATTTTAACATATTTATGTGATAAAGAGACTATGAAGCTGGACATGGTAGCACATGCCTGTTATCCCAGTACTTGGAAGGCTGAGACAGGAGAATCACAGGTCTGAGGCCAGCCTCAGCAACTTAGTGAGACCCTATTTCAAAATACAAAATAAGCTGGGTGTGGTGGCGCACGCTTGTAATCCCAGTACTTGGGAAACTGAGACAGAAGGATCACCAGTTTGAGGACAGCCTCAGCAAGTAGTAAGACTTGTGGCTCGGAGGTAGAATGCTCCTGGCTTCAATCCCCAGTACCACCAAAAAAAAAAAACACATACACACACATACATACAGAATATTTTTTTCATGTGGTCTGCTGTTGGTTTTGGTTTGATTTGGTTTGGTACTGGGAATTGAACCTAAAGGTGCTCTACCACTGAGCTACATCCCAGCCCTTTTTTATTTTTTATTTAGAGAGAGGGTCTCACTAAGTTGCCCACATTGGCCTCCAACTTGCAATCCTCCTGTCTCAGCCTCCTAAGTACTGGGATTGTAGGCATATGCCACCATTCCTGGCTCATAGAGAATGTCTTGAGTAATCTAGTGCATTGAGTGTGTGTGGCACTGGGTCTCCATTTGCCTAACAGCAGTTGATAATTTTCGTCAGTGGTGTCCTGCACATATGGATAATGCTTAGTTCCTGACCGTGCATTCTGTTGGAAATGCTGAGAGGCTCGGGGATGCTTTGTTCCGAAACATGTAGGAGAGAGTGTTTTTTAACATCATATGAATGTGATTTTAGTCTAGATTCGGAATTTTAAAGCAGTGATTCAGAAGAGTGTGCATTATTTAATGAGGATTTTTGGGGTTTTTTTGGTTTTCTAGAATTTTTTGCTGAACTGGATAAAGTAATGGGCCCTCTCATCTTTAACGCGAGCATCATGACAGACCTGGCTCGGTACACCCGGCAGGGACTGCACTGGCTTCGCCAGGACGCCAAGTTGGTCTCCTGAACTGAACACACGCTCGTTGCCTCTGATTTTCTCCACAACACTGTGTCGCATCACGAAGGAAAACTGCCATAACCACCTAGTCAACACTAAGAATGAGGACCGGTTCCTCCTCCTCAGCTCACGTGTTGTTGTCGCTGTTGTTAATAGTCCAAAGCCATCGTACCAGTTGACCCTTCATATTCCCAATGTGAAAAATATTTAAATGCTTTTAAATCTGCAGCACATTGATGAGACGGTTCTAGTGATCTGTAATTGAAGCTCCAGTTGCAATTCAGAACTAATCAAAGAAATTCTATTTATTTTAATTTTTTTAAGTTCCCAGATTGGGGCTTGTTTAAAGCTTAGTTATTTCTGCCTATAAATGTACTCTGTTGAATATTTAGCATAAATTTAATGTAGGTATTTTTATTTATGTATTTTGGGAGCTTTGTTACCTGTTGTCTTTTTGTGATAGCTCTTCTATGAGTAAGAGTTGGTTCATCTAAAATAGGGATTTTTTTCTGTACCTACTACCTGATATTATTTCAAATCTTAACTGAAATTTTATTATTGTAAAACTTATGCTTAGTATTAAGCATATTCTTCTACACGTGAAAAATCACTCAAGTATGAGAAGATAGCATTCTACATGGAAATGTGTCTGATTTGGTATGCATTATTTCAAAAACTGAATGTGTGTTCATAACACTAGCAATCACAAGGTGACTATAACTTGCATTGAATGCATTACAGAAGAGAACAGGCAAGCTTTCTAGAAGCACATCATCTCGAAGGGACTCATAAAAGGACAATCTGAAACTTTATGAATTTTGTTAAAACTGCGTGTTCTTTTCTGTTGGTAATCATTTGACACTTGAAGCAGAGTAAGTTACTCTTGAGAAAAGGATGGTCCCGCTGCTGAGCGTTGCTGCCTGTGTCTCTTTGGTGATGTTTGACGGTTAGAATCTCTTTGTCGATTTCCCCCGTGCTGGGTTGTGGTGCTTGCACGTGAGCATGGAGTGGTGTGGAAATGGGCGGCGCTCAGGTGTGTGTGTGCATTTGCCATATGACAGACAGTCCTGATGCCTGGGGTGGAGGCGGCGCGTCTGTCCTTCTAAAGGCTGTCCTCAGTCATGGATGTTTCTGATGGAATCAGAAATTTCACACTAGCCAGGTAGCGAAGTCTGTTCAGCGTGACTCTTGGAAAGGGAGGAGAGCCAGAGCAGACCTTAGGAAGCAGAGTTCCTTTCCTACAAGGTGCGTACAGGAGTCGAGGTAGAGACGTGCTCTCTCTAGACTTTGTTTTTAGTGCCCCTATCATGTCTGGTGTGCCTTAACTCTTACCTTTAAATGAAGACTCTATGGATTGTTTACAGAAGAAGTTTTACACTAGGACCAGATTGTCCATACATGGTTGGTCCTCTATAGTAATAATGTTAAATTCGCTTTTATTTTAAAACTTCCTTTAGAGACACATAAAGATTAATTGAGAAAAGCGAATGCTTTGTTATATGACTTAGTCTAACCAATTGGGTAATGCTGCTTCAAAATAGAGTTTGGCCTACTTCTTATTCCAAATATGAGTACGTCCACTGGGAGAGGCAAGGCGCCCTCCCGGTGGAGATGGCTGCTGCACGGGAAAGGGAGAGGGGACAGAGCGCCTTCAAGTGCAGCGGTGCAGCGACTCCTCTGCTCAAGTCTTAACTCATTTCCACTTATTTCTGACATTAGTGAGCTCTCACTGTCCAGCCTCGTATTTATAGAGCTTCTTAACTGTTTGTACCTCAAATAATTTTTACATATCCTTGAAGACTGAGATCTACAAATTAGGTTGAATTTAACCTTTTTCCTTGGAGAAATTCCCTCTGCTATCTTCCCAATTTAATCTTCGTGTGTTCTAGGAGCAGTTTTCCTTAAGAGGACAACTGCTCAGCTGCTGTTATATCTAGTAAGAATGGCAGTTGTCAATCAAGTGTGCGTGTGTCCTGTTCTTCTCTGACTCTGGCTCCTTCGTTTGCGGTGATGTCCTAGCAGTGGGACCAGTGTCCTCCGGGCGTGTAGACCTCAGCAGCAGCCGCCGGCGGCACCTCTCAGTTCCGCTGCGTCCTAGGCGCTTGCGTCTGTGTTTCAGGAGCATTTCTGGGGTCACACTGGTCTCTTTAGAGCAGAGTTTCCTGCGTGTCTTTCGGTGCTGCTGTGCGATGTCTCTTTAAAACTGTTTGTTCTTGGAGAGTGACTTGTTGGAGCTCGTCACTGTGGAGGTTTTTCCCACCTGGCGGTCCTGGGCCGTGGATCAGAATCCTCTCCTAAGTAGTTACACTTTCCCGTCATCGTCCCAGGAGGTGCCGTTCCCCTCCTCCGTCTTCTCAAGTGTTCCGTGTGTCATCTGCTCCAGCACATACTTCGGACTCCTCTACAGGTGACCATTCCTCGCTCCTTAGTAGGCGTCCTTTGTGTCTTCTCACCATTAGAAACCGAATTTGACAAGTGGCTAAAAACTAACTTAGTCTGAGCCTTGTATTTACTATACAGTTAATTCTAGAAGTAGCAACGATTTTACAAATCACTCTGTTGACCGCTCTTTAAGACCACTGGATTCCACAGGCACCCGGCAGGCCGATGGCGGGGGACGAGGTCGTCACAGTAGTCTCCCCTGGGCCGGGCTGGGTATGGGGTGTCGCCTCGGCCTATCCCAGGCTCCGTCTGACTGGAGCACGTCCAGGCCTCTCCTCGCCTCTGCGCCTCCTCCTTCCGGCAAAGAGCCAAGAAGTGACTTTATAAGCAGCGAGTACTTGAGATCAGTTCACAGCGAGAGCTGCTGAAGAGTGGAGAAGATTGACACCACTGACTGAATTCTCCAGTGTGAAAGGAATTGAGAGTCGTGTGTGCGCGTGCCCACGCGTGCCTGTGTGTCTGGGGAGCTCTTCCGTTAGGGATCCAGCGGCATCTGGGCTGCACTTTGAGTGACACACTTGTGGCTTTAGTAGATTCACTGTTACTTTAATTGTTGTTTGTTTCTTTTCAGTAAAGGTTTTAATCAGCTAGATCAGACAGCATCATACTGTATTTTGTGCGGGAAGCTTTGGCGCGTTAACGCTTGCTGAGAGCTCGCGTCGTGAGGCAGGAGCCGGCAGCAGGCCCTGTTGTGAGTGAGGGCCGGGCTGTGGAGGCCGCGCTTGTGCCCGAGAGCAGCCGTGAGCGCCAGTCAGTGTCTAGCTGTGTCGAGGAGGGCCGCGGGCCCTCTTCCAGGTATGAGGGTGTGCAACTTTGGATCTTAAGATTATGTACACATACACACTTTATATATATGTATGTATGTATGTATGAAAACATGAAATTAGTTTGTCAAAAATGTGTGTTTAGTATTTTAGCTTAGTGCAACTATTTCCACATTATTTATTAAATTGATCTAAGACACTTTCTTGTTGACACCTTGAATATTAATGTTCAAGGGTGCGATGTGTATTCCTTTAGATTGTTAAAACTTAATTACTATGATTTGTAGTAAATTAACTTTTAAAATATATTTGAGCCCTTCTGTAGTGTAATAGGGCTCTTACAGGGTGGGAAGGATTTTGATTTTCCAGTAGCTAATTGAACAAAATGGCTTCATGGTGTATTTTGTTTTACAAGAGCTTCTGTCCGTCCCAGGAACATCTGCGGGGATCACTGTTTGAGGCAGATGGTGATGATGCTTTACAAAACAGAGACTGAGGGACGCGGGGGCAGAGCAGCGCAGGTCCACGCAGGCCCTGTGACCCTGTCCCCAGTCCGCGGTGCACGGGCTTCATTCCAATCCTAATAGTGCACACCTAAGGGTGCTGTTCAGTAAAATCATTGAATTTCTTGGCATATGCGGCGGCAAGAGGCCAAATAGGTTGTGTTTATGAATACGCCTTTCACATACTTCCTAACGGACAAGTTCAGTAGAGTCTTCTAGACCCTGAAACCAAGCTAGCAATTTACAGGAAGCAAATTACTAAAAGTTGATAAAGAAGTTGGGCATGGTGGCGTACGCTTGTAATCCTAGTACTTGAGAGGCTGAGACAGGAGGATCACAGGTTCGACGCCAGCCTCAGCAACTTAGTGAGACCCTCAGCAACTTAATGAGACCCTGTTTCAAAGTTTAAAAAATATTTTTTTAAGGGCTAGGTGTATAGTTCAGAGACAATGCCCCTGGACTCGATCCCCAGCACCAAAAAATAGGAAAAATTGGTAAAGGGATGCTGGTCTAGCTACTACTCACAGGAACCCTGTGGTTAATTAAAAGGAACTTGCTGTCTCCAGAAAAGGGAATGGAAAGAGTAGCTAAGTCTCTTCTTTTAAAGGAATTTGGTCACAAAGTAAGTTACTTGGGTTAAGTCCCAGTCGAGTCATACAATGCCTAAGCATTCTGAAGTAGCAGCCGTGAGTAATCCTCATGTAGAGAAGTTCTTTTCAGGGCTGGGCCTCAGCCTGGGCCTCCTTGCCGCCATTACTCAGCTATTCTGAAGACCCAGAGGCGGCTCCGGGTGAGCAGGGCGCGCCCCGAAGCTCTAGTGGCGTTTCGTTTTGACTTCTTACTGCTCCCGTGGGGGGTTTCTTTTCAGCTTTTAACCATTGGAATACTTTACCTGCTGTGTTCCTCTCTGGAAAACACCAATTTGGAAACACTGCCTTTCAGATGAGCACCATTACCATCGTATTGTTGAGTTTGTCGTGCTGTTCAGCGAGTGTCCCCACTTTACAGCTTGATGCACACACCTGGCCGGTCGTTAACACGAGCATTCAGCAGTACTGGGGGGGAGGGGCTCACCAACAGAGCTGGCCACCTTTCCAGGCCAGATGTGGGGTTGGTAAGCACAGCTAGGGAAATTTCTATCTAGCCTCCGTTTTGAGTGGTTTTAAGAAATTTTGTATATGGAGGATGGAAATGCTTATATATTTATTAAAAATCCTTTTATTTGAAATTAAAATTATTTGGTAAATAACGGTTTGCTATTTGGGGAGGGTTTTGAAAGGGAGGTAACACCATTAATAAAGTATAAGCCTGTTGATTCTGCAGAAAGGTACTGTTAGTGGCTAATAAGATGCCTTTGTTTTGTACATGATCCAAATCTTTGTTTTACATTTCTTTTATCCAAAATATGTAGGCATCTGACATTTTCAACCAAAATTTCAATTATATACTGTGATTTTTATTTGTTGCAATACATTACAATTTCCAAGGTACTTTGGGGTTCGAAAGCTAGAATTTCTAAGTCAGTATGTGCATTTCACATAACAAAGCTGTTCATGGTGAGCAAAGTATTATATACTAACTAGATTTTTCCACATCTGTATAGTATATTATATGTATTTTGTGGTATTGAGATTATAGAAAGTTTAGAGTGTCAAACATGCGTTTAATGTGTATTTTTAAACAAATTTATGGCAATTAAAATATTTGGAGACAAGGGTATCACATTTCAATTTGTAAAAATCTTTTTAACTCTTCTGTGTCATTAAAATGCTTTGTATAATGCCAAACCATAGCTGGAGAAACTAAGTTTAATAAATATCAAATAGATTTTCTGTATTAAAGTTTATAAACACTGTGCTTTTTACATTTCTTCAGCTCTTACCCTGCCCTTTCCATGCAGTTGCCAGTTGTGCTTTAGGGCCCCGTACTCGTG
Organism: Glis glis; assembly: GCA_004027185.1. Classification (NCBI taxonomy): domain Eukaryota; kingdom Metazoa; phylum Chordata; class Mammalia; order Rodentia; family Gliridae; genus Glis; species Glis glis. The sequence continues at coordinate 4,662 of PVJS01042045.1, read as the reverse complement.
AGAGTCTGGCCTCGCCAGCACAGCTCCCGTTGCCCCAACAGAAACCTCGGGTCCTCGGTGGTGTTCTTGGTGGCTTAGGCTCTATCGTTTGATTAAACTTGATTTTCCCTCAGAGACTCATAGACAGATTTGCGCACATCTCCAGGTGGCGGGCTCCAACCCTGCCCGTCTCGACACCTTGCCAAAGAGCTCTGGACACGGAGGGAAGGGCCGGGGCCAGGGCCTGGTTACGTAGCCAATCATAGCTAATCGCGTTTAACCTACCCTTGTGTTCTTTATCAGATTCTTGAAAAGTTGTTAACTCTTACCACACTTTCCAGATGGAGAAGTTAGCGCATCATTCATATTCAATGCTGTTTTATAAACAGCAAAATAAATCCTTCAAGTTTAAATTCCAGACTGTCAGATTTTCAATTTGAGACATTTAATAGTATCCATACAAAAATAAACTCTGACAATTTAGTTATGCTTATCCACATATAAACATTCTAAAAAGAAATGGAGACCAATTTAAAGCATGCATCTGTCTTTTAAATATTAAAAACACAAGATTGCTTCGCTTTTTTATCTCCAGCCAAAATTCAGTCAATCAATATTCCATAGAACGGAGCATTGTGGGAGATGACAGTCCTTTCTTCACCTGGTAAGCGCGTCATTCCTGGGCCACGCTCAGGGAACAGCGTCTTTTTCTAGAGGAAAAGAAAGATTTTTTTATTGGACCCAGGGCACTCTACCTGTGAGCTGTGCCACAGTCCTTTTCGCTTGTGTTTGAGACAGGATCTCACTAAATTGCTAAGGCTGACCTTGAACTTTTGATCCTTCTGTCTCAGCCTCCCAGGTCACTGGGATTACAGGTATGTGCCACCACGCCTAGCTAAAAGATGGTTTTTGTGACTCTGGGTCTAGCAGGGTGTGATAGCACATGCCTGTAACCCCAGTACTTGGGAGACTGACATAGGAGGATCGAAGGTTCGAGGCCAGCCTCAACAATTTAGCAAGACCAATGTAGTTCAGAGGTAGAATTCCCCTGTGTTCAATCTCCAGTACTCCCCCCAAAAGTGTCCAGGAGTGCCCAAGGCCGCCTCTGCCACCCTTCCCTCTTCTGCTTGATCTAGCCAGTCTCAGGAAAGGCACCACTGTTTTTGTTTGTTTGTTTGTTTGTTTTGTTTTAGTGGCACCATGGATTGGACACTGTACCACTGAGCTACATCCCAGCTTTTTTAAAAAAACTTCATAGAACCGGGCGTGGTGGCGCACGCTTGTAATCCCAGTACTTGGGAGACTGAGACTGGAGGATCCGGGTTCACAGCCAGCCTCAGCTACTTAGTGAGACCCTCTGCAACTCAGACCGTTTCAAAATGAAGAATAAAAAAATAGGGGTGGGGGTGTAGCTCAGAGGTAGAATGCCCCTGGGTTGAATCCCCAATACCACAAAAATTACTATTTTTGAGACAGGGACTCCCTAGGCTGGCCTCACACTTGCCATCCTTCTACCTCAGCCTCCCAAGTCACGGGATGACAGGTGTGCGCCGCTGTGTCCAACCAGCTCCACCCTAAGGGTTCTCCGTGGAGCCTGTGGCCTCAGCCCGGGCGCCCCTCCCCGCCGCGCGTCTCGGGTCTGTTCCCTGATCTCGCTGTGCCCGCCGTGCCCCGCCGTGGCCGGGTCTGGGGTACCTGCACAGCCTCGTGATGCACTCAGAGTCATCCCGACAGGAGGCTCCGATGGGCCTGAGGGAGACCCCTCTCCAGAACGGGGTCATTCTCCGCGGCCTTCTCTTTGCTGGACTCAGCTCTGGTACCGGGGAGCCTTCCGCCTGTAGAGCAAGGACACATTCACCTCAGGTGTGGGAGAGTTCACACCTGCCGCGTTCCTTGGAAGCAGGACGTTCCGGACACTGCAGACTCATCACAGAGTCTTAGGACCGAGTCTGGCTCTCAGGGACACTGCAGACTCATCACAGAGTCTTAGGACCGAGTCTGGCTCTCAGGGACACTGCAGACTCATCACAGAGTCTTAGGACCGAGTCTGGCTCTCAGGGACACTGCAGACTCATCACAGAGTCTTAGGACCGAGTCTGGCTCTCAGGGACACTGCAGACTCATCACAGAGTCTTAGGACTGAGTCTGGCTCTCAGCGCCACTGCCATGTCGGCACACGCCTACGTGTCCTTCCTTACCTGGCCCAGCAGCAGCAGGCAGATCATGAGCATTGCAAAGAGTTTGAGGTGCCACATCTTGGCAGAGGGAGGATGGCGGAGCCTGGAAGAGGCAGTGCCCACTTCCTTTTATAGACTGACATCTGCCTTCATGGTTGCCAGGTGGGGTGGGGGCAAAGTTTATATTTGCAATCAAAATTGATTTAATAAGTTAATGTCTACCAGAGGAATGTGCTCAAAGGCTGCCTTGCAGGCATGCTATATTTACCGATCCCTCATCTGGACTTTGAGTGATTGTGTTGCTGGCCTGGACCCTTTCCCCATTGTATCAAAAGTCAGACCTGCCCCTCCTTCCCTCCGAGAGCCACGTGAAACCACTGAGGGAGACCGAGAATCTGGCCACATTTCTGTTCTAAAATAGCCCAGTGCACCGGGGGTGTAGCTTAGTGATCGAGCGTGTGCTAAGCATGTGCAAGGTGCTAGGCTCAATCCCCAGCACCAGAAAAGAAAAATCCTAAAATAGCTCAGTGACCTCACTTGAATCAAAATAGAATTCTAATAAAGTCTTCAGAAATAGTGTTGCCCTCTCTCAGCCTTGTCCAGGTACGAATCACTGAGGTATTGTGTACAGGCAACTGGGCATGGCCCTTACCTCCCTCTGTAGGAGAATACGTCAGCAAACATAGTCTACAGTCCCCCGAGAACCCCCACTTGCATAGATGGACTGTTACCCTGATGATCTACACCAGCTCATCTTTCTAGTCAGATGGAGACCCACCTGTGGAAAATTCAAAGTCTGGCCTACTTGCCTTCTTCCAGGGAAGGGCAATCCTTACTGGTATGGGACTTATTTGAACCATGGGTGAACTGAATGAATGATATAGGTTGATTTTATTTATTTTATTTTATTTATTTATTTATTTATTTATTTATTTATTTATTTATTTATTTTTGCGGTACCAGGGATTGAACCCAGGGGCGTTCTACCTCCACGCTACACCCCCGGCCCTATTTTTTTTATACTTTATTTTGAAACCGGGTCTCATGAAGTTGCAGAGGGCCTCACTACTAGGTAGAGAGAGAGAGAGAGACAGAGCGAGAAAGAGAGCGAGCTGAGGCTGGCCGCGAACCCAGATCCTCCGGTCTCCACCTCCCAAAGTACTGGGATTACAAGCGTGCGCCACCACACCCGGCTTATTTATTTATTTTGCGGTACTGGGGGTTGAACCCAGGGGCATTCTACCTCCGAGCTACACCCTCAGCCCTATTTTTTTATTCTTTATTTTGAAACAGGGTCTCACTAAGTTGCAGAGGCCTCACTAAGTAGCTGAGCCTGGCCACGAACCCGGATCCTCCAGTCTCAATCTCCCAAGTACTAGGAGTACAACCAAGCCTGGTTTTGTTTTTGTTTTTAAAAATGTGAATGAAGCCAGGCGTGGTGGTGCATGCTTGTAATCCCAGTATTTGGGAGGCTGAGACAGGAGGATCTGGGTTCGAGGCCATCCTCAGCAACTTAGTGAGGCTCTCAGCAACTTAGTGAGACCCTGTTTCAAAATAAAGAATAAAAAATAGAGCTGGGGTGTAGCTCAGAGGTAGAGTGCCCCTGGGTTCAAGCCCCAGCACCACACACACACACACACACACACACACAAAGTGAATGAGCCAGGCACTGTAGCACACACTAATCACATTACTAGGGCTGAAGATGTAGCTCGGAGGTGAAATGGCCCTAGGTTCAGACCCTAGCACCAAGCCAGGTGCGGTGGTGCACACCTGTAATCCCAGTACTTGGGAGGCTGAGACAGGAGGCTCGCAGACTCAACAGTACTTTGTGTGTGTGTGTGTGTGTGCGGTACCGGGGATTGAACCCAGGGGCATTCTACCTCTGAGCTACACCCCCGGCCCTATTTTTTTATTCTTTATTTTGAAACCGGGTCTCACTAAGTTGCGGAGGGTCTCACTAAGTAGCTGAGGCTGGCCGGGAACCCGGATCCTCTGGTCTCAGCCTCCCAAGTACTCGATTACAAGCGTGCGCCACCTCGCTCGGCTTTATTCTTTATTTTGAAACAGGGTCTCACTAAGTTGCAGAGGGCCTCACTAAGTAGCTGAGGCTGGCCGCGAACCGAGATCCTCCTGTCTCCGCCTCCCAAATACTGGGATTACAAGTGTGCGCCACCACACCCAGCTAACAAGAACCCTTAAATCAGTGGCTGAGTTTGTAGTGACAAATGACATTGAATTATAGGCTTTATCCCCAGCAGCGGGGCCTTGGCAGAGCACTTCCTTCCAGAAGCCTCAGGGCAGCAGGCACAAGGCAAGTGAACTCCAGAGCCCCACATACCTATGAACTTGAACAGGAGTCACTGCGGGCGTCCAGGCCATGAGAGTGTGTGGACATGTATCATGAGTAGTTTGGGTCCTCCTTAAATGACATGGGCATGGCCACCGGTCCTGTGGCCAGGCCAGTAGAAGGTGCTTCCTGCCAAGGGAGAATAGGGTGCTGTGA
>PVJS01042044.1:0-17685 GCA_004027185.1 Glis glis | reverse complement strand
AAACATATACACATACACAAACACACATACACACACACACACACCCTAGATTTTTAATTCATCTTCAAAATATTTTTCAAGGTTCTTTATTTTGTTTTTGTTCCATAGAAACTGTAAAAGTAGCCTAATATATGGTCAGTTATCACACAATTAACAAATTTATTTTAGGATTTCCTTCTGGAGAGGTTGATTTCATTGATATTAAAGAAAGTGGCATCATGGCACCCACATTTCCTGTTTGTTTGTTTGTTTGTTTGTTGTAAATTTATTTGGGCTCCTTGCCAGGCCACATTTCCCAGCTTTCCCTGCAATTACACATTTCCATACCACTAAGTTCTAGCCAATGAAACACAATATCCTGCTTGAGTCTGGCCCGTAAAGTATCTTCTCTGTAATCCTCCCTGCTGTTTTCCCATATCTGTGGGGTGAAAGAAAGGAGATCTCTAGTGAAATCTTATGAATCACAAATTGAAGATGGCCAAGGCCCAAGGACTCAGGAATGTAGGTCAATGAAGCCTGCTTGGAGGAGGGCTGACACATCAAGAACACCCTCTACCTGAACAAAAGCCTGGAGAGGCCCTGAAAATAATTTCTGAAACTTTCAAATTGAAATAATCACTTTCTAGTCTAATTATTATTTACATGTGAGAGTCCCCCTCCCCGGAATACACACACACACACACACACACACACACACACACACACACACACAAAATAAACCTAGAGCCCTTTAAAGAGTCTTGTTGGCTTTTTTGTTTTGTTTTATTTTTTTTGTGCTGGAGATTGATCCCTAGAGTTTTTACCTCCAAGCTATAGCCCCAGCCCTATTTTATTTATTTTCTTTTTGTTTTGAAACAGTGTCTTGCTAAATTGCTGATGCTGGCCTAGAAGCTGTAATCCCCCTGTCTCAGCCTCCCAAATACTGGGATTATAGGCATGTGCCACTGTGCCGGGCTCCCTTTAATATAGTCTTATTCATTTTTGTATCTCTCATGCTTTTCTCTACATGCCTAATCCGTGTTTCTCTCCCTTCTTTCCTTCCTTCCTTCCTTCCTTTCTTCCTTCCTTCCTTCCTTCCTTTCGTGTTACTAGAGATTGAAACCAAGAGCATTCTGTCTCTGAGCTATACCCTCAGTCAGCCCTATTTTATTTTGAAACAGGATCTCACTACATTTATCTAAGCTGTTGAGGGCCTCACCAAGTTTCTGAGGTTGACTGAACCTGTGATTGTACTGTCTTAGCCTCCAAAGTACTGGGATCACAGGCATACACCACCACCACCCACCCATGTTTCTTAAATGGAAGAAAGGAAAATACTGCACAGGCCAGACTAGTGCCCAATAATACAATGCAGTTTAGGCAGTGCAGGCCAGAAAATGGAAAGCATGGTCATTAAAATCTCAAATGCTATTAGTTAAAAGCTCAGATTTTGTTGCCAGAGCCCTAAGCTAACCTCTTGCTAACTGAGGTTACTTGGCCTCTCTGTATTTCGTTTCCTTACATGTGAACTGAGGATAATAATAGCAATCAGAGCTAACTATTGTTATTGTATTAGTGTTATTATTATTAAGAAGGGAATTTGTGGCTATATGAAGTCATCAGAAAATCACAAACATTCCAAAAAGTGTGTACAGTGAAAAGAATCTAGCTCCCATGTTCTCCCACAGAACATCATTTGCCTTAGAAATAACAGAGAGCTCTCACAGTCAAAGAGGCATTACTAAGCAGTTACTCACCCATAGCTCAACACAGCATTTGTTAATGTCACAGTGACTCTCATGCATCTAGGAAATAGCTTTGCTTTTGAAATTCTGAACTAATCAAACTCATGCCTGGAACTTTAAAAAAACAACCAAATTTAAAAAAGCTGACAAAAAAAGCAAATGAAATAAGTTAGAGAGGCAGATTTTCAGTGAATCAGAGTAAAATAGGTATATGTCACATAATCGCTTCTTGCTGCTGTATTACCATGGGCAATGCTGGCATAATTTGACATCTAAATAAAGATATTGAAACTGGAAAAAAGGTGACGTTTCGAAATAGTGAACTATGTGATTAAGCACTGTAAGTGTTGTTTAAATATCAACCTTACAAATCATTTAGAAAGCAGTTAACACACAAAACAGTAGGAGATTGAAAAATAAAATGGTTAGATAAAGACAAACTAGGCTGTTTTAGAATATAAATTCTCAGGGATAATGGAAAAGACAAGCCCGTAGATATTACCTCCACTTAGTATTGTTCATTTCCTTTTCTTTAAAGAAAAAAACAGGAAAAATAAAGCCACATAGTCTCAAAGCACTTATATTCAGAATTTCCACTCTATGTATACCCTTCCCTCCTCCTTTCTATAAATTAGAAAACCTATTCAGGATAAAAAAAGTTCTTATTAGAGGAAAGTGGATCCCATAGAAGAGTGTGAAAGAGGACAGCATTTAAAGACTGCTGAGTGCCAGAGCTAGAAGAGTCCTTTAAGCTGAACCGGGTGATTTCAAACCCCATTCTCATGGCCAACTAATCATGTGTTACTTAAACTGACTGAACTTCAGTTTTTGTGCCTATAAAGTGGGATAATAATATAAACAGATTGGGTATATAGAAATAATTATATCTTTGCTTTTTTTACTCCAGGCTTAGAAAAACATCCCTTGCCTTGCCCAAGGTCAAACAAGTTATGGCAGAGATACCAATTAAAACCCTAGTACTACATGAACAAACTAGTGCTCTTTTCTCTTTACCAGGTCACCTGTCTGTGCTACTATTTGTCAAGTGGAACCCAAACTTGTTCTGTTTATGTATCTGATGTGCTATGATAAACACTGCCAGGTAGCTTTCAATACAGCCTAACCTCTTATAAATTCATTCATTTACAAGTAATTGTAAAGCATTGGCTATATGTCAGGCACTGCTCTAATTACTGGTGACACACTAGTAATCAGGAAAGAAAAGTTGCCTGACTTTGAGCAGCCCAGGGCTTGTCCAGGAGAAGAAATGAAAGGACACAGGCCAAAAAATAAACAAATAAACAAGAAGTCTATCAGATGGTGATAAGTGCTGGGTAGAGAATTAAAAGAGGATGCTGTTATAGAGTGACCAGGTGGCTGCCTTAGATTGGGTTATCAAGGAAGCACTCTCTGGGGAAACATTTACTCTGTGATGGGAACTAAATGAAGAAGCCAGCCATGTGGAGGGAACTAGTGTAGACCCAGTAGAGCAGGAATGATCTTAGCATGTTCAAGAGACAGAGGGAGGTCAATGCAGTCAGAGCAGAGGGTGGGCTGTATTGGAAAAAAAGCAGAGAGATAGGTGGATACCATATACCATGATGTGGAAGTATTAAAGGGAAGATAAGAAGAGTGGATTTTATTATCTGTGTGGTGATTTTTAGAAGGTTTTAGCTGGAGGAAGTGACATAAACAGATGTAAATATGAATCAGAATGGGAGGGAAAGTAGGGAGGAGAGATTCAAGGGCAGGGAAAGGAAGAGGAGTAAGAGAGATATACATAAACAAAAATAAGATAGAAAGATGGTAGATAGATAGATAGATAGATAGATATAGATAGAAAATCGAACAATGTCTAAAGTGGCCATGATCTTGCATAGTGTCAAACTTGAAGCCAATTTCAGACACTATCTCACCAAAACACCAACTATAAGAAACAGTAACTATAAGCCTGCACCTAAGTTGAAATTTCAAAACAAGGAGAGGTAGGATGGATTTACTGAAGACAAAATTCAGGCAGAGAAGCAAGAGGAGGTCACTTTGAGTGAAATGCAAAGCAAAACAGGCTCCTAAGAAACCTCCTTCATCACTTCTCCTGCCAGGCTCCTGACCAGACAGCTGCCTCCCTCCCCTCTGCCCCTCTCACAACCCTGGGGGAATGCCCCTTCCTCTCCTTGCCCTAGACCCTCTCCTTAGGACCCTTTCTTTCGGGTGCAGATCAACTTAACCATAGTTTAGATTCGATGTTCCAGCTCAGGGACACAAAGGCTCTTCCTTGGGATCCTTCATATTAGTAAGTGCACAATGGAACTGGTAACACTGAGAAGGTTTTAACTGACTAGTCATTAAATTTTAAAATCAATAAGGCAGGATTCACATGAATCAACTCAATGGAACCTCATGGAAGGTGAAATTCTAAAGTGGCTGCAATGGGAAGGAGGGGAGGGGCAGGAATAGGGTGGGAACTGAAGGAGGGCTAAGTAAGTGCTGCGTGCATGTATGCCTCTACCACCCTGAACTTCATCTAGATGTATGATTACAACGCACCAATAAAATAAAACAAATAAAAATAATAAAATGGCTGCAAGATTCCTGCCCAGGTAGACTCACTTTCCCTTAAGAGTGGGGGGGACTAGTGATTATGATGGGAAGCCACTCTCTGATTAGGTTATATCACCTGAGAAAGGTGTGAGAATTTTGCAAATGTAATTAATATTCCTAATCAGTGGATTCTGAATTAATCAAAATGGAGAGGAGCCTGGCCTAATCAGGTGATCCATGTAAAAGAGTGCTTAGGTCTTTCTTGAAGGACAATTTTTTTTATATACTTTTATTGGTGCATTATAGTCTCACATCATAATAGTGATAGTGGCATACATGCATACAACCCTTGGTATGTTTTCCCCAGCTCCCTCCCCATTCCTCCCCTTCCCCATATAGCATATTGAGATTGACATTGGCAGTGATTCCTTCATTGATCCTCCCTCTCACCCCCTTCCCCTAGGCCACTTCCCTGGCTCCACTGGAGTTTCTCCTCCATTATCTGAAATCAAAGGGACAAATTTAAAGTAAGAGAGATTGATGTTAGCCTTCAAGAAGTGAGAATGGAGGGCTGGGAATATAGCTCAGTGGTATAGTGCATGGCTAACATGCATGAGGCCTGGGTTCAATCCCCAGTACCACCAAAAAAAAAAAAAGAAAGAAAGAAAAGTAAAATCAAAAGTTTTGCTGGGTGTGGTGGTGCATGCTTGTAATCCCAGTACTTTCGGAGGCAGAGACCAGAGCATCTAGCTTCGCAGCCAGCCTCAGCTCTCTCTCTCTCTCTCTTTCTCCCTGTCTCTCTCTCTCTCTCTCTCTCTCTCTCTCTCTCTCTCTCTCTCTACCTAGTGAGGCCCTCCGCAACTTCGTGAGACCCGGTTTCAAAATAAAGTATAAAAAATAGGGCCGGGGGCATAGCGCGGAGGTAGAACGCCCCTGCGTTCAATCCCCGGTACCGCAAAAAAAAAAAAAAGAAGTGAGAATGGGAACCACGAGAGGGACATGTGGCAGGATCTAGGACTGAGGGCAGCCCCAGGCTGACAGCAGGCAAGCAAATGGGTTCCTCAGTGACCAAAATTGAGGAATGTCAGTCTCATGATCTTGGAAGAGAACCCTGAGCTCCTGAAAGGAAGGCGGTCCACTGACACCTTGTTCCCAGCCACGAGAACCTGAGCAGTAACTTGGTTTTATTCTGCGCCTGAACTCCTGACCAGAGACCATGATACAATAAGCATGTGCTGTCGTGAGCTGCTCAATGTGTGGAAATTTGTTATGCAACAATACAAAACAAATACAATCTGTGGATAACATTCCTGGATCTATTCCATTAAAATTATTCTGTGGTTATTTTCACTATTTCTATAACCTCACCTTCCCACCCAGAGCACAGTATTTTTGTCTCTAGCACTGTCTACACTTGTTATTGTGGGTGCATACTGTCCTTTTGATGACCCATTGCAGTAATTTCCTAACTAGCTTTTCTAAGTGCCTTAGACCATGTGAGCTGCTACGTCATAAGCTGGATGTCTTATAAACAATAGAAACTCATTTATCACAGTTCTGCAGGCTGGGGAACCAAAGATCTGCCTGCAGATTTAGTGTTTGGTGCAGGCCTTCTTCCTGGTGCATAGGCAGTGTCTTTCCTCTGCTTCCTCACATGGTAGAAGGGAAAAGGGATTCCTCTGGAGTCTTTTATAAGGCCATTAATCCCATTCATGAGCGCCTCTGCCCTTATGACCTATCACCTCTCAAAGACCCCATCCACCTAGACCATTACCTTGGGGGGTAGGATTTCAACATGTGCATTTTGGGGAGATTCAGACCACAGCAGGAAGGGTTTTGAATCATTCATGTATTCCCCGAGGCTAGGTCTCTGTCCAGATTGTCCTTCCCGCTTATAATCCTGTTAAAGCCCTACATATCCTTCTAACTACTGTTCACAGACTCTTCCACCATGAAGCACATCTGATTACAGTTGTGATCATTTATTCCCAACTCCTTTAACACTTCCTCTATGTCTACTTGTGTTACAGTTGATGATTATTGTTTCTTATCTTCAATTGGACTATGAGCTCTTCAATAATAAGGGTTATGCTTTTTCACTAGCTCCAGATACAGTCAATCCTCTTTATATGCGGGTTCCATATTTGTGAATTTGCCAATATCTAAAACATACTTTAAAATCAAACTCATGTCACTGACATTTAGTCACAGATACGTGCATGTGCAGAGTGATAAAAGTTTTAGCTGCCTGATGTGCATGTTCCTAGCTGAGAACAAGTAGCACTCTTCCTTCTTGTTTGACACTCATACTGGAAGCAAGTTCCCTTTTTTGGTCTATTTAGTGGTATGATTTTTGTCAATTGGTGCTTTATGTTGTTGATTTTGCTGTTTTAAATGGCCACCAAGCATATTGTTGATGGGCTATCATGAAGGCGTTGATGTGCACTATGGAAAATATGTATGTCAATCTTCATTCAGGCATGAGCTATAGTAGTATCGCAATAAGTTCAAGGCTAATGAATCAATAATACATGCTAATAAGTTGTCTTTAAACAAACATGTGCATAATGAGGATATGTGTAGAGTCACTGACACAAATCTTGTGACCAGAAGCTCATAAGAATGTAACCCTGTATTTCCCCTAGGAACAATGGATCAGTATTTGCTAATTTAGTGTTTGTGGCAATTGTATAGAACATAACTTACTGCAGATACTAGAAATAACTGTAGTAAGTACATTTTTCACTGCCTCTTAAGAACTTTTAATGTGTCTTGTTTTGATATCATTATCTTACTATCCATTCATCCTTCTGACTATCCATTAGCTATTAATTGATTCCTTAATCTCTGCCAGGTAAAAGGTGTAGCCACAATGGAAGTTCATAAGAGAAAAATCAAATACACAAATTTCAGGTAAAACATCAAAGTTGGTCTTCTGGAGAAATAATAAATAGAAAATAACTGGGTGTAGGAAGATGGCAGAAGGAAGGGTAGATAACAGGTCCTCCATGTGAGAGGCCTTGACATCAGGAAGGAATGGAAAGAATTCTAGTGTAGCTGGAGGGTGGTGATTTAGAAAAAGGGGGCGTGGCATGGGACTAGACTAGAGCACTTCTAAGCACATAACATACTATTGTGACATGATGTTTCTCTGCATGGGAAATACTCATTTGTAGTAATTGTCAAAAATAATAAAAATAATCAATAAATGATAGCTGAACAGATGAACTGAAATTTACACAAACTATCAAAGAGGTATAATTTCCAAATATATTTGCTTAAAATCAGTAGCAGTTGCTTTGTACGATATATGTTTACATGCTATTAATTAATTTGATGTTCAAATGGTAAATTTAAAATTCTTGAAAGGCTAAGCAGCCCAACAACCTGGCAGAACATTTATATAGTATTTTCTGTAATAGAATAATTCAGTTTAAAGAGTGTCTGGCCAATATTCATTAATTTTCCATCAATGAAATAAATTATTTCACTATCAACATAGCTTTACAAAGCACACAACTCACTAGTGGTTTATAAAATGTTAATATATATGGGCAGGTTCATCATCTCATGAAACAATCATTCTCATTTCAAATTCCAGAATTGATGAGTTTTGATTCCTGCTGCTCTACAAAATTGATCACAACAGACTAATTCTTTTCCTGGAATCATCACAAAATGAACTTTTGTTCCTTCTATTATTTACAATGTTAATAGAGTAAATTTTAAAGTTTTGTTTATTTAATTATATTTTTATCAATGTGTTAATGACTTTGAGTCAGAATAAATATATCTCAAAGTAGTTATTAGTCCTGTTTCTAAACATGTGTGATGTTAATAATTTACATCTATAGTTTTATAAACCCCCATGTATAAAGAAACTTTTCTATGGACATTTTTATTACCTAGCTGTGACCAAAGTTCTTTTTTATACTTTTATTAGTACATAGTAATTATACATCATACTGAGGTATAGAGTGATAGGAATATACCCGCACACAGCACTTGACATGTTTCTCTCCAGAACCAATCTGTTCTATGTAAAATTAAATTACATCACTGATATTAGAACCACTATCAATTAAGTACCTGGAGCTATTCACTGAGGCAATTGAAGTATGTATCCTACTTAAGGGGATATGGATATCCATATTCAGGATATATATACATCTTTATATATATCTTTATATATAATGCATGTCTTCAGTCTTCATACATATCTTTATATATAATGAAGATATAATCTTTATTGTATCGTTGTATATGAATATATATGTGTATACACACACACACACACACACATATATATACACACACACACACATATATATACACACATACACACATATACACAGAGAGAAAGAGAGAGAGAGAGAGAGAGGAATAAAGAAAGGAAGGAAAATATTTTATTCAAAGACTAGTAGTCCTTGATTGTTCCTGAGTCTGCAAGTAAATTTAATTCATGTTTTATGATTTAAGCAAATATGAATATATGAAAGAAAGTATGTATGATTAAATGAACTTTTGAATATATCTAATGCCATACTGCTTTATTTAACAGAATATGAAGGAAGGGATATAAGAGCATTAAGATTAGTGTTTCTTACTGTGTGTTTCATAGCACAGTAATTCCACAAGGAGTTAATAAATGCTGCTTGATATGGGGGTGGGGGGCTCTTTAAAGGAGCAGAGACCATTCAGAGAATCATTGAACTGGAAAGAAAACTTGGCCTTTACAAATGCTGACCACACCTGTAATGTGAATGAAAACAATAAGAGTTAACTTTTACTTATATGACAAAATTCCAGAAGAATAATAGAATTGCATAAGGGGAAATTCACTTCAAGAAACAATTAGCAAATTAAGCAGGATTGGTATTTACCACTGTATTTTTATAATGAGGTAAATTAAAAATAATCTAAGCATTAAACATTTGGCTGTCAACACCATATATTGAAATATATTAAAATAGAAAAGTATGGATGTAGCAAAATGATTATGAAAGGATATTCATTACAAAGTACATTATTAAATCTAATAAAATATGCTACGGTGAGATACATATATACATATATAATATTACATATAATATTTCATGAATATATTAACAAGATTGGGAAGGTAACAAAAGTATTTCTGGATGAATAAATGGCTTATTAATTATTCCATTTTACATTTATTTTAACTTACATGATTTAAAATATTTCCAAATTGAGTGAATTTTTTGTGTCATATGCAAAACATAAATTTTATCACTTTTTATTCCTCACATGATCCTTTCTCATTTCCTCCACTAACTGTTGTTTTGCTAAGAAGTGGCTAGAGTTCAGGCGCTCCCTTGTTGGGGTCGAGGGTGAGCCTCCGTAGGCTGTTTCAGCAGAAAAGGAAATTTATACGGACTTCTACAAATTCAACCTTTAAAATCAGCTTCTAAGCTGCTTGTGGAAGGGTTCACTTAGGCATGCAATCACCCATCGCAGGTCTAATTGCCCATTTGCATGCACAATTTAGAAAGGCACAGTTGAAATTTAGTTCCAGGCTCTCCAACACTAATTTTCTCCCTTGAAATTGACATTTCAAAGAACATCAGGTGGCTAAAACTCCAGATTTGTTATTTATTTCAACAGGAAGGGAACTTTTCTCCTTTCCAAGTTGAAGGTTTGCTTTTAAAAAATTAAATTAAAAGATGAAAGGAAAAAAGCAAGTACATAAAGAAATATGCCTTCCCTCCATACTCTCAAGAATAAATTCTTGTTTGTCTTGAAAGAAGTTATAATGTTATCAGTTATCCAATTAGCAAGACTGTCCCTACTTCTGCCTGGAGAAGAAAAGATATTTCACCATCTTGTGGTTTTAAACCTCCATTTATCGAGGCTTCTATCCTCATCTGTAAAAGTGAGACTAGTAATGTATACTTCTTAAGACGGTTTTAAGAATTAGAACTGACAATGCATGCACACACATATATGAAGTGTGTTCTCAGTATGTCTTTCTTTTTTTTATGGTACTGGGATGGAACCCAGGGGCATTCTACCTCTGAGCTACACCCCACTCCAGCCCTATTTTTATTCTTTATTTTTGAAACAGCATCTCACTAAGTTGCGGAGGGCCTAAGTAACTGAGGCTGGCTGTGAACCCATGATCCTCTGGTCTCATACTCCCCAACACTAGGATTACAAGCATGCACCACCACACCGGGCTTAATATAAGTCTTCTTTCTATCCCTCTATTCTATTTCCTGAACTTACTGTCCTTCATCTTCACAGGTAAAAATAGGGTTGACTTATAGCCACTTAGGACTAAACATATTAACAAGTGATGAAACCAAGGCCTCTTTTTTGCCAATGAGTTTTTGGGTCTTAATTCTAGATGTTGGAAACGGACACATTTATGAACTTGAAAGTTAGGCTTATTGATGAAACAATGCTTATCAATAGCTATACCTATGGAAAAGAAAACGATAAAGTCTCTACTAACTGGCAGGTATAGCAAAAAAGTAGCATTCAATCATGCCTCTACCATAGCACATTAACAACCAAGCAAACAAACTATGTAGGCCCTTGAGAATATATTATACACATAAAAGGTGTCTGACTTCCGCCTGAGTCTTGGAAGGTCAGGGCTGGCCTGGCTGGCAGCTTCTGCTGGGAAGTCAAGGAGAGGTGCCGCTGCACTGTGGCTGGCCTGTGCTCCTGGAGCAACGCCCTGGGTACAGAGAGAGCTGGGGTAGGTGATCTCAGGTCTTATCCAAGAGGGCCAATGGGAGGGATGAGCAAACCTCAGCAGAGAGAAAATGACAGCTAAGCACGCTCCCTTCTCCCCACCTGTACAGGATTCCTGTCCAATGTAGACCCTGGCTGGGGGAAGAGAGCTTAATCCAAATCAAGTAGCATTTCTATAATTACATAAGCTAAGGAAGGAAAGAAGGAGGGAGGGACTCATTTTTCTTTACAAATACGGGAACATTTGTTTACATGAGTTTGCATGATCACATGGACAAAGCAGGGTACATTTCAGAAATGAGGGAGAAAACCCTCCTGCCTTCTTTTTGGATGCCTTTGTCTCGCTGCTTTTATCTTTTTCCCAGGCACATACCTTTCTTTCCATTCCTGCTTTAGCGACTATTCCTCTGCTTAAAATACTGTCCTCCCACTCCGACTGTCAGATAACAAGTTCCTCCTGTCATTCAGGCTCCAGTGAAACCTTCTATTGTTCATGAATCCTACACTCTAACCACTCAAGAACTGACCTGCTTCCCTCTTGTCTTCAATACACTTATCACTCTCTATCATTACTGTGCTCAGTTATGAATTGCCTTGTATGTTTTTATATTCTCCTGCCAGTGTGGAAGCTCCACCACTGTGCTTGGCACACAGGACTCATTCATATGAATTTTGGAAACAGTATTCTGTCTGTCATGGCCCCAGCACCCTCATAGGTTATGCAGTGAACTGAGATGAAATGCTACAGAAGATCCACTTGACTGCCTGACTCTTACTCTGGCTTAATATGAGACACAGCCATTTTTACAGACACCTAATATTTGCCAACTCTTCATCACCCTCATGAAAAAGATACCATTTTTAGATGAAGAAACTGAGACGTAGAACTTTCAGAAAGTTGCTCAAGGTGCCATATCTGGTGCTCATTAGGACTAGGGCTGTGAACCAGGCCGTCAGGCTCTGGGGTCAGTACTCCTAACCACCATGCTCGGCTGGGGGCAGAAGCACCATCTTCATCCAGAAAACTGAGAAATGCACTCTGGTCACGTGACCTGAGGAGGCAGCGTCTGGTATGGCTGGAAACAGATAAGCAGCCAAAATATTGAGAGGCAGAAGGTATGAGAGACACTGCACAGAAGCCACAACCAAGTGAAAACTGGAATAATAATAATAATAATAATAACAAATAATAGCAAGAACAACAACCAGAAGATCAGACAGTTACTTGGCAATTTGCAGAAGCAGAGATTCACCCTTACTGAAGAGGCCATAGCAAGTACCCTAACCACTTGTTTCCTTGGATCCAAAATGACACCTGAGGTTTCGATGAGGCTCCATTTCAAGCTGTAGGATTGTTTTTGAGTCTGTATGATATTTCCATTGTGTTCTTCTGATTGCTATTAGGATTATTGTTTTTGTTGTATTTCTACATTTATCCCTATAATAAAACCCCAGTATTGGAGGTGACCTGATTGAACTCTATTCCCTGAAAACAAAAATTACTCAGGGTAGACAGAAGACATTACTTTCACCTGTCCTATTTGGGGACCTCTTTTCACTTTCAATTGGGTGTCAATTAATTTTACCAAAGTGTTACTTGCTAACTATGGTCTGATCTGAGCTTACTGTGTTTTACAGTAAGGCTTCTCCACTGAAGTGCTCCACAGGGCATGAGAGTGAATGTCTGCCTTTGGGGTCTTAGGGACATCTGAGGGGGAAAACTGCAGGGGGATATCTCTTTGAAGACTTGCAAGTGATCTTACAAATCCATATGACTTTTGCATTCTTTCAAAATATGATCATGCCTGTTTTACTGTAAAAATGCTTATTCCATGGTTTTGAGGACTATATACTACCATGCAAAAATTATTTTGACAGGTATATTATTAAGGTCTAAACCATTTTAAAACTATATGCAGTTCTAAAGCAGTCATCACAGAAGGGGGAAACATAGCTTCAATATCTGAAAACACGTAACTATGATGATAGAAATCCAAATAATGAAAATTGCTATTTGCTAGCATGAAGTCCTGTTCTGGACCCCTCTTGAAAATGTTTTCAAGTTGCATGTGCTGTGGAAGCATCCCCAAGATGACACTATTTGTTGTTTCTGAATCTGAGACCAATTTCTTTCAAATATTTTGTCTTTGGCTCATAACAAAAAGATTCATCTTTTTTTGTGTGTGGTACCGGGGATTGAACGCAGGGGCGTTCTACCTCCGCGCTACACCCCCAGCCCTATTTTTTATACTTTATTTTGAAACCGGATCTCACGAAGTTGCGGAGGGCCTCACTAAGTAGAGAGAGAGAGAGAGAGAGAGAGAGAGAGAGAGAGACAGGGAGAGAGAGAAAGAGAGAGAGCTGAGGCTGGCCGCAAACCCGGATCCTCCGGTGTCCGCCTCCCAAACTACTGGGATTACAAGCGTGAGCCACCAAGCCTGGCAAAAAAGATCCATCTTACATCTCAACTTAATATATGTATCCATACTCCTAAAGCCAAAGTTTCATGAAATAACAGAATATCTTAAACATATCATACACTCTGTCATAGTCCATTCTAATTTTATTTCCTAAAACATACTGGTCAAGACAACCTAAACTGATTCTACAGTTCAGGACCATGTCATGACTCACATATTGAAGGACTCTCACCTCTGGGAGAGGATGTCTCTGTGTCATTTCATGAAAAGGCCATATGTTTATAAATGGAGTGACATGAATGTGAACTTGTGAATGCAAATAAAGCTTAAAACACATGTGCTGTGTCCCACAGGTAGTCTGAAGATGGTTGGTACAATAGTTAAAGGACTATACTTATTTTTGCTCAGTTCTACTTGAGTGATGACTGCTCCCTTGAACACAGGGCATTCACTGGCAGCTCCCCTAACTAACCCTCACAGCATAGGTACTGCCTATTTATTATAACATGTAAGCACAATGCTTTGCCTTTTAAAATATTTCTTTTAACTTGAAATGGTAGAAAAGAACAAATAAAAAAGCTTTAAAAAGCCCACCTACTATTCTATCACTTTGTGTGTATGTGTGTGTGTGTGTGTGTGTGTGTGTGTGTGTGTGTGTGTGCATTAAAGCCAGGGGTGTTCTACCTCAGAGGCAGCCCCCCCCCACCACCACTTTTTATTTTTTATTTTGAAAAAGGGTCTAAGTTGCTGAGGGTCTCCCTAAGTTGCTGAGACTGGCTTTGAATCTGTGATCTTCCTGTCTCAGCCCCCCAAACACTGGGATTACAAGCATGCACCACCATACCCTCCTATATTTAACTATTTTTAAAAACTTAAGTTGATTTTATGTTTTAGATAAAACAAAGAAACATCAAAATTGTCCATATTTTGGGGGTACAATGTGATGCTTTGTACATGTATATTTCATGTAACTTTTAAATCTGAGTAAATATTTCTATCTCCTTAAACATTTATCATTAATTCATGGTACAAAATTTAAAACCCTTTCTTCTAATTTTCTGAAATATATAATATATTGTTGTTGTCTATATTTACTCCCCTCTACAACAGTACACCAGAACTTCTTTCTCCCATCTAACTATAACTTACTAACCATTGATCAACCTTTCTCCATCCCTCCCTCCCTCCCCTACTCTGCCAGCCTCTGGTAAAACAAGATTCTACTCTCCACTTATGTGAGATCAGCTATTTTATACTATGCTTATGAGTGAGATCACGCAGTACTTATCTTCATTATTATACAATTATGTATTATCCTAACTTTTGCCATGAGTTCAAGTATCTTTTCCTGTCATGTGTCTTTCATTTTCTTCTTTTCTAAATGGCTTGTTCATATAGTTGCCTGTTTTTCTATTTTACTGCTAACCTTTCTTAAAAATTGAATTATAGAAAGAAATGTGTGATAAGCTATATGTCTATTTTGCATGCTCCATGCTTCCCCCAACATGTCAATGTCTTTTAATTTTATCTATAGATGTTTTGCCACATATGAAGTGTTTTATATTTAAATTTTCTAATTAATAGATATATAGTTAAATGTGTTGTTCTTTTGCTTATGGCTATTTTGTTTTATCATTCTAAAGCACGATTCTGTACTTTAAAATAAAAAACAAACTTCTTCCATTTTGTAATTTTAATGTAATATTCTTTATATTTGTGTGTAACTTGGCCAATTGCAATAATTTGCTTTGCTAGAATATTACCCACTTTATGTGATTCAAGTTTATTTGCATATTTATACAAGTAAAATTATCTTATGGTTTTATTTAATCTCACTTGTATGTATATTATATCTCACAATTTGCATTCCAAACATTGTGTATTATTGTCTTTTTAAATTTCCTTAAGTTGGTTAGGTGCTTGTCTTTTTCATTATTTTTAATAGAAACATACTTTTCATTTAGTTATTTTTAATTTTACTTTTGTATTATATTCATTTAACTTTATTAACCCCTTTCCTTTTGTATTTTTATATTGGTTTTCAATATCTGAAGTTAACTTTAGCTTAGTTGTTTATAATAATTCTTAAGGTATGTAAAATCTTAAATTTTACAGAGTACAGCTAAATATAACCCATATTTTTATAAACCATATTTTCATTTCTGTTAATTTTTAGTTTATTTTTAAATTTCGATTTCCTTTTTAGAGTATCTTTTTGGCAGCAGAAGTGAACACTTGAGTCCAGTTAGGATATTGGATACTTCCAGACACATCTACTAAGCTAGTAGGAGCAAATTCTCCTTGTCCTGTACACATGGAGTAGAGTTGGCAGGGGATGCAGAAAGCACCCTCTCCCCCAAGCGGTCTCAGAAGTAGAAGACCACCAAAAAAGGGGACATGAGAAGGCTGTACATGAGCACACATGCCACCACCCTCACAAACATGTGGGTGATTTTTCTGTGTGTGTGTGTGTGTGTGTGTGTGCTACTGGGGATTGAACCCAGGGACATTCTACCTCTGAGCTAAACCTCCAGACCTACATATATATTTGTTTTAAAACAGGGTCTTGCTAGGTTGCTGAGAGTCTTGCTACGTCGCTGAGGCTGGTCTCGAAACTGCAATCCTGTCTCAGCCTACCAAGTACTGGAATTACAAGGCGTGCACCACCACTTGCAAAAGTTCTACATTCATAGATTAGAGTAATGCCTAGAATTATGTGGGCTAGCACAATTTATGTGCCTCCAAATTGACAAAATCCAACACCCATTCATGATAAGAACACTGCAGATAATTGGAATAGAAGGAACATACCTCAACATCATAAAGGCAGTACACAATAGGCCCACAGCCAACATCATACTGAATGGGGAAAAACTTTGAGAGTTCCCTTTAAAAACAGGAACAAGACAAGGATGTCCGCAGTCACCACTCCTTTTCAATATAGTACGCGAGACCCTAGCCAGAGCAATTAGGCAAGAGAAGGAAATAAAAGGAGTACAAATAGGAAAAGAGGAACTGAAACAATATCTATTTGCAGATGACATGATATTATACTTAGAGGATCCAACAAACTCAACCAAAAGGCTCATAGAACTGATCAATAAATTCAGCAAAGTGTCGGGATACAAAATCATTCTTAAAAAATCAGAAGCTTTTCTGTATGCCAACCATAAATCCACTGAAAAAGAAATCCAGAAGACATTTCCACTCACGATATCCCCCAAAACAATAAAATACTTGGGAATAAACCTAACCAAGGAGGTAAGAGACCTCTACAAGGAAAACTACTAAACATTGAAAAAAGAAATTGAAGAAGATCTTAGAAGATGGAAAGATCTCCCATGCTCTTGGGTAGGCAGAATAAATATCATCAAAATGGCCATTCTCCCAAAAGTGCTCTACAGATTCAATGCAATACCCATTAAATTACCAAAGTCATTCTTCACTGACATAGAAAAATCTGTCATTAAATTCATTTGGAACAACAAAAAACCCAGAATAGCCAAAGTAGTTCTCAGCAACAAGAACCACACAGGAGGCATCACAATACCTGATTCCAAACTATACTACAAAGCCATAGTAATAAAAACAGCATGGTATTGGCAGAAAAGCAGACACATAGACATATGGAACAGAATAGAAGACTCCGAAACAAACCCACACACCTACAGCCAATTGATTTTTGACAAAGGGGCTAAAAACACCCTGTGGAAAGGGATAGCCTCTTTAACAAATGGTGCTGGCAAAACTGGCTAACCATATGCAGAAAAATAGAAATAAATCCCACTTTCTCACCCTGCACTAGAGTCAATTCCAGATGGATCGAATACCTAGAAATCAGACCAGGAACCTTGTAGCTACTTGAAGAGGGCATAGGCCCAACACTTCAACACAGAGGCACAAGTAAGACTTCCTCAACAAGATCCCAAAGGCACAGGAAACTAAAATGAGGATTAATACGTGGGATTGCATTAAACTAAAGAGTTTTTGTGCAGCAAAGGAAACAATCAAGAACCTCAACAGAGAGCCGACAGAATGGGAGAAGATTTTTGCCAGCTACCCCTCTGATAGAGGACTAATATCTAGAATATACAGAGAACTTAAAAAAATCACCACTAAAAAAACAAATAACCCAATCAAAAAATGGGCAAGTGAACTAAATAGACACTTCACAGAAAAAGAAATACAAATGGCCCATAAATGTATGAAAAAATGTTCAACATCATTAGCAATCAGAGAGATGCAAATCAAAACTACCCTGAGATTTCACCTAACCC